>WTSP01010789.1:116111-130257 GCA_025331215.1 Actenoides lindsayi
GGGAAGGGACTGGAAGGAAAGTCTTATGAGGAGAGGCTGAGGGAGCTGGGGTTGTTTAGCCTGGAGAAGAGGAGACTCAGGGGGGGATCTTGTCACTCTCTACAGCTACCTGAAGGAGGTTGTAGTCAGGTGGGGGTCAGGCTCTTCTCCAGGCAACCAGTGACAGGAGGAGAGGGCATGGCCTGAAGCTGTGCCAGGGGAGGTTCTTTCTGAGCCATATCCCACAACAAAGAAATACAAAGTTTTTCCCTTCCATTTGCAAGCATTTGAACAGAACCCACAGCTAGGAGCAACAGATAACTCTTGCCTCTGAAAAGTAACCTCCTTGACTCTGTATTACTCTCCTCACAGCACTCCCCCTCTGTGCAGAAAGCCAGCTCACAAAACCCCATGTTTCTGGTTTGCAGCTGCCACCATGAATTTCACAGGTGTCTTGTCTTTGATCAGCACACTCATTGTGGCTTCCAGGAGGTGATCCAGCCTGTGGTAGCACCCATTTTGGTAAAAGACAGCTTCAGAGGTGGGGGTGAACTGGTGGAACCACCCAAGCATCAGCAGGGGCAACCCTGAGAAGACCTGGCCCAAAGGAGAGGAGACCATCCGAGAAGTTGGACAGCCCCCTGGCAAACACCTGCACATGCATGGACACTGGGCAGCTTTGGAGGTAGCACAAGAAATGCAGCAGGAGTGCCCCTGTCCCACACATGGTCCCTGACAGATAACCCCTTGCAAAGCACGCCTGGTAAACGCTTCAAGTCCCACACTTAGCCACTCTTCAGAGGCAGTGCAAACTTTGACTGCTTAGCCTTTCACTATGCAACCCCCTTTCGATAAATCTTTCATTTCAGGGTCCTTTCTTTCATTTCAGCAACCTCAACCACAGAGATTGCTCTTCCTAACCCTTTCCCCCTCTCTGGAAAGCACTGAGGAGTCCTCACTGTGCCTTGCGTGCCCTGTATTCATCAAAGAGGCACTTCAGCTCCACAAATCCAGCACTCAGAACTGATGCCAACTGGCCACATAACACCAGAACCACTGGTGGACTTTCCATGACTGAGCTGCAACACAAAGCCTTCTCCATGCCAGAGGCAGAGACCATCCTGAAGTAATCCTTAAGCTTTCTTCAAGGCTGCCAAGGTTCCCCTGGTGCTACCGAGACACATGTGTCCTTCACAGATCTGAGGACAGGTTCACTCCTCCGGTGTAACTGCTGGTTCATCACTGTCTCTTGTGTGAGGCTGGGGACAAAGACACTCACCCACAGCCCCTGAAACCACTGAGTGCTCTTAAAGCATGAACACACTGCAGGGTTTGAGGTATAAACGTCCACAGCTCACCAGCTTCACCAGTGCTTTTAAGCAGCAGCCCTTATTTCATCTGATAAGGGCCCAGTTTGTAGAGAGGTCAGTAGAAGCACAGATGTCTCATTTACCACCCCTCCTTCTCAGGCTGCTGGGGACAACACTCTTTCAAGGCTTATAATGACTTTATCTGGACACCACAGTCTTTTTACAGAGGAGGGCTCACCTCTTTCACTGAAGGGCCAGAATGAAAGCAACTGTCGTTATGAGATAACAAAGTTATGCCTCCAGAGGGTGATGGCAACTGATCCCACAGACCTGCCAAAGCCGTGCTGCCCTGCTGCAGGTCAGCATCAACAGCCCAGAACCTCAGCAGCAAAGCTGCTTTCTCCTCAAAGCAGCCACAAAAATCCCAGGCTTGCAAAATAGAGGGGTGTTGCCCTCTTGGACTTGTTTCAAACTTAACATGAATTAAATGTCAGTACTTAAGGACTAAATCCCTAGCCCAAACTTCTAATTCTGCACATAAGGGAAAGATGATTGATTCTGTGTCCCACTCTGGCTGCAATGCAATCCTTCTCCCCTCTTAAGTAATAACCCTCTTCAAATTCTAATGATGTCCATGTAAACATCCCACCAAGTAAGCTTGTCTCTACTATTATTAACTTAGGATTTAAATTAATAATAATAATTACTACTATTATTAAGGAAAATAAGTGACACACCTGCTTGGACAAAAAATATTAGTGTTACTTGTGCTACGAATACGAGTTATAAACAAATATATGCATTCCTTGTATATATTATGTCTGAGTACTCCCTCCAAGCACATCTTTTGTGGATTCCCATTTCAAAAGTAGAATTTCACTTCTATTGCTACTTCTAGTGCAAAAGTTTGGGCTGGTACTTTTTATACAGGAGAAGGTATTATCCTCTGAAGACCGAAAGGGATTGTGAAGTAAAAGCTACTGACCAAAAAAGCCCATGCAGTTACTGCTGTCAATGTTGACAGACTATGTTTAGCTTAGACAGCATGACAGTAAGACACTTGGTTGTAATTTAAACCAGGAAGTTCATCCTGCCCTTACCTAAAGTTATGCTAGTAAGGGAGATGTTCAGCAAGCTCTACTATGTTGTACTTTGTGCAACATGAACCCCTTAGTGCAGAACTATCCCCATGGTTTTCATTCATGACTGATATATAAGGAAAATACAAAAGTTTAAAAAAAACCCCAAAACACAAAAAACCACCACCCAAAACCCAATGAGTAAATAGAAGAAACTTAATTTAGTTTCCTCAATAAAGAATTTTTAGCTTATTAAATTCTGCTCAATGAACATTGGTTCGTTTAGAGGATTAAAAGCTGAGTGGGTTTTATCCTTAGTTGTGTAAACATTCCTGAATGTAGCAAGTATTTAGGAGCTCACCAAAGATGGGGTGATGTCTATATTAAAAAAGAAAAAAAAAATGAAAATAAAAATCCATTCTGAGAGTCACTTAATTTTCCAAATTAAGGGAAATGTTCAAATTCAGGAAGAATGTTCTCTTCAATAAATAATATAAAATAAACAAATAAAGAGACAAACACAGTAAAGTAAATGGTTTGCAAGTATAGCTAGAAAAATTTTTGGTTTTCTACTAGGCAATGTTCACTGCAGAGGAAAAAAAAATAAAAATCTAGGCTTTGGACAAAGCCCTTAAACTAAGTTTGCTTTCCCTTCTTTTTCCCATCAGATGTAGAAAAGCAGGCATCATCTTTATGATGAAATGTACTGTTGTAACAGAGAAAAGGATGTGAACTATGGTCTATAAAGGAACAGGCAAGCTCCATGCACCCACCCCCCACCCCAGTGTGATCCATGCACACAGAAGATACAGGCCATGAACCCTTGGCCCATATCTTCAAGGACTACAGAGCAACCTGCATCCCTCATCCCTTATACCAAATAGCCAAGACATACAGCTGTTCAGTCCTACAATAAAACCCTTAAGAGATCCCATTGAAGAAATAAGAAGCTGTGTGTGCCAAACTTCAGTTGAACTCTCCATCCCTTCCTTGCAGATAATGTGATAAGGATTGTATGATCTCCATCAGAAGGGTATGTTCCTGCAGGCATTTGGGGCAGAGGCAGGAGAAGCCTCAAGAGCTGATCTGGTCCAGCCCAAAAGTCCCTGTGAGTGCTGACAGATCCTCAGCCTGGTTGTGTGAAAGGCTGACAGCATCCGCAGCTAACAGCTATGGACAGAGGAACAGAGTAATTGGCTTGGCACGTATCCACCTGCTTCCACTTCTCTTGACCCTGATGATAGGGGTGGAGGGGGAAAGCAAGGGAGGATCAACTCAAAGCAAAGCTGCACTGACGGGGTGGTTCTTCAGAACAGGCCTGAAGTAATGTTCAAATCTGTAAGCCAACCAGTACAACAAAATTCACCTTCATGAAGCCCATTTCTGCTACCTAAATCCAAGTATTTGTTTGTTTAGCTTTTCCTCTTCCCTTCTGAAAACCCATCTTCAAGTATTACTAGCATCATGAATCCCAGTTTCATCCACTGTAATTGTGATCTACGTTGACAGGGTTTTCTTCCTCACAGAGGTGTTGTGAAGATGACAGTCACAAGACAGCCTGCTACTTCAGCACAGAGAAACAGATATTTTGCAAGCAAAACAAGACCACCTCTTCAGGGCTTGACTGGGAAAGGGAACATCATATAGAAAATAGGTGGAACACGAGGCTTAGAGTTCAACAGAACTAGCTGCTTCAATCGTTATACCTGGCTCCACTGCTCAGTGATTTATGCCTGAAGGGGACAAGTCCTCTGCTAAGAATAGTAATCTTTTCTCATATACACGTAATGAGTCCACACAAAACATGCTATGGTAGTTTCTTTAACAGGAAGAAAATGGTGCCGTGGTATTCTTCAAAAAGTTAAAGCTGTTGCAGGTAATTAACTAGAGAATTCTGTGGATAAGCTTCTTTTTAAGGATTTTCTCCTGTACTCTGAACACACAAAACTGAAATAAAGCAATATAAATTTTTGGATTTGCAAAACCTGCTAGCTTTGCCCTTGAAGAAATGGTTTTAAAATGGAAAAAAAAAATATTAAAAAATAAAGTTTTATAAGAAAGCAAAGTATTTTGCCCCCAAAACTACACTTAACTTTTTCTTGATGAAAATGGACATAATCTTCCCTCTTTGATCAACACAGCAAAGATAAACCACCAAAATTACTTACAATTTCTAAGGCAAGTTCTTTCTACATCTGCTTTAGGCTATTTTGGCTGTAGCATTCATGTACTCTAATTATTTTGTGCATTAAATACCATAAATATCCCTGTTGATTTGCGATCTATTTGTGGGTTCCAACAGACAGCTGTATTTCATTTGGTTGAGAGGACATTCTGCAAGTAGGACTTGTACATCAATGCATTTCATGGACAATCGTTATGATTTATGGATAAAGCAGTGGTGCTAACAGCTTTGCCCTATGCCATAGTTCAATTTTATGCCTGTGTACCTACACCTAAGTGTACCTCTGTAGGACAGAGGAAGAAGATTTACGTATGATTCACTTTGAAAGCAAGCGAACAATCCTTTAGCTTCACGTGGAAGGAACCTCGCAGTCCCTTTGCAACACACAACATATCTTTGCAAGCAAAAAAAACCTAGTAATTTCTGCAGGGACAACAGATTTTTTCTGAAAGACAATACACGAGATTAATAAATATATTCTCTCTCTCCTTATAAGTCCCCTCCCCAAATTAGCTTAACGTACTGTACCTGTAGCACAACGTTTAGCATTTCTCCGTTGCGTGCATGCCTTTGGGGTTTTATTGATAGCTGCCATTTACACAAAGTAATTTGTTTGGCTAGCATGCAGGTGATACATTTTGGTTAGCACATCAGAAAGATAAACATTTATAGTGAAGAAGGAGGCATATCTGATAGAAAGACAATCATGAAAGGTACATCCACCTACCTGTACTAGTGCGGTATGTGCCTGTGTGTGCTGGTTGCAGAGGGTCCCCCTGGCTCTGGCTGAGACTCCTCATAGGGGGCTTCTGATAAACTCTGTCTTCGTAAATAGGATCTATATGGTGTTCTGGAGACTGCAGTGCCCTTAACTCGGAGCCAAGGTGGCTGTGCTGGCTGCTGTAAGATGCCCGAGACCCAGCTGCAAACAGATTTATAAGAGGCGTTTCAGAGAGAGGAAAAAAAAAAGCGACAAATACAGGATTTGACTTTATTAAAAGTTTACTTGAAAGTAGCACTTAAACACAAAAACACCCCCAACAAAACAGAGAAATAAATGTTTCCAACATATACATAGGAAGCAGCATGCAAGGGCAGCACCAACTCCAGTTAATCACTTCAGTCACATCGTCTACTCCAAAAGCTCAGTTTCTCCAAGGCAATGATGTATTTTGGAGACACAGGTATCAGGATATCACCTCAAAAAACCCCAACCCTTTTCAAAACAGAAGGGAATGAAAATGAATCAATCAATCAATCAGCTGTGCAATCCAGGAATGTCCTAGACCAAAGGGGTCCACGGAATAACCAAGAATGAGGGAGAAGACAGGAGCAGCAGAACTAATTTCACCCGTTACGCCCGTGACCTTAATATCAACAAAGGAAATGAGCTAAAGCTGATATGCAGATGTAGTTATATGAAGGCTGATCTGCTGCTGCTTCACTAAAGTACAACAGAACAGTTGTGCCTTAACAACGTTTCTGCCCTCAACAGTTTTAAATATCATATTGCTAAGACTTTCTAAAACTTAACTGTCCTCTGAGGAAGAATAAATTGAATGTGCCTCCCAGAAAAACTATTTTAAGGATACAGCTTTTTTATTTGAAAAAACCCCAAACAAACTACAACCAACCAAAACCAACCAAAGAAGCAAACAGAAAAACCCAAACCAAACAACAAGAACAAAACCAAAATAACCAAGTTGTATATTTCCAGCTGTGATCACTTTTGTCACTTGAATCCCTTTGTCACTTAGGTACTTCAGTTCTGTGGTCCATTAGCAAGGCTCCCAAGGAGAGTCATGGGGGAGCCATAAAACCACTCCACATTCTGAAGGCAAGAATCAAGCAGGTACACAAAACAACACTTGACAAACCTTACCTCTATACCAGTAAGTGCTCATACCTTATTTAATTGTTTAGAAAAGCAATCAAAGGTACAACTTTTACATCCCTTGCTGATACTCCTGTGGGGTCAAAATCCTGGGTGTGGGTGATATTCTGCCTGCTGAGCTTGTACCACTCAGACCATCAGTGTAGCCATTCCTGCTGAGAAATCCCCACCACAGTCACTGGGTCAGCAGTGGCTTTGTGGCATAAACGAACATGAAATATTTTTTAAGTGCCAAGTCCAGACGTACAGTAACGTGTGACAGCAACATGGGATAAAAAGGAGAAAGACAGGCACAGTGTTACTTAAATTGTAACACACGTTCTCTGGGGGAAAAGAATAATGTATTCCATTTCCTTCTTCCTAATCAGCTCGTGCTGTATACGTGATTTCTTCTGAATTCCTCAACGTGCGTGCACGTTTTCAGTGGAATACCCTAATTGCAGGTTTTTTTCCCTTCAACCATTTTTCAGAGTGCCTTGCCATTAGCACGCCACTGAAAGTGATTCTGTTGTTCCCCTTACTAGAATGTCTGCCAAGAATCCCAAAGACACCTTTTACCCATAACTACTGAAATTATCCATGAAGTCGATATGACTAGTACAGAATTAAATTCTCCATGGTCTGCATTTTCAAAATGCTCTTTAACCCTGAATCTTTGAGACTGAGTCTGAGAACAGCTGAATGTTTCCAAAGCCTAGTATCCTTCAGAATGACCTAAACCACAGCCTGTTATGATTACGTTCAACTCTCATTGTGTACACGATTCAATCTGTATTCAGAGGAAAAAAATAAGAGAAAAATTGAGGGCAACATCCCAGGGGCTCAACAGTCCACCAACAAATCAGACTTCCTACGAAATAATTACCCTCCCTTCTGGAAGTGCTGTAATTCTTCTGTACATTTGGAAGTTAATGCTACTGAGAACAACAGATTATTTTCTTCTTAATCCCGTTTCCAGCGAAACGGAAGATTTTTCTCCTCGAACAGAGTGGCAGTACAACCCAAGTGCTCATGTTCTCCAACAGTTGTGCTAGTCTGCTGCTGAGGCAGGCTTCATTCACCTTCCTCCACACTCTACCAACAGCTCTGAATATGCAAGTGCTAATACTAATCTAATACTAAGCAGAAGTTCAGTAATATTCATGCAATATGGTATTTATTATTATTAAATGCATAGTAAATATATTACTACTATAATAAATACATACATAATTATAAGAAAGTGTAACTATATATAATTATTTTATTAATCTGATATTAAACAGCAGTTCATTTGCATATGCACATGTAATTCAGACTGTAACACGACTGTACTAAGCAGTAAACATACATGTAACAAAAGAAACTTCTTGACCAAAACACATCGCGGTTCAAGCAAACCAGACAAGGAAGATGCGAGTAAAAATAAAAGAAAAACCAGTGTAACTTGCCTAAAACCAGCTAAGTGGCAATCTAGAAATAACCTGAAGGCACCTGAATAACAGGGTCATGGGTAAGCACCCCAGAAAATGGCACAAGTGTGAGAACTCTATCAGAGACTGCCACTGTCCCTTTAACATTTCAAGAAAAATAGTAATTCAGCAGGTAATTAAAATATTTTCACTTTCAAAACCTGAACTTTCTCAAATCTCAGAAATTAAGACCACCAGTACATGAATATACTTTTTAAGATAAAAATGATACTTTTCTACAGACCTCAATATGCAATTTTACCCCACTGTTTCCAAATGTTCAGATACAAATATTTAAACATGAAATACTAGCGACCCTTTAAAGTTCCTCTTATAAAAAGATAGAGCACAACCACCATTTTTCATGTTTCTATTAAGTTGGTATTTCAAAAAAAAATGGAATAGCAAGTTCTGTTTTTGATTAAAACGTATTCCATTGCTCTTCAAAATTCATACACGTATTAAATTTATTCAAGTCTCAACTTAGGAGCAATAGTTTATTATCGCATGCTTTATTTAAACATTAAAATTAACTAACCAAGAGCTATTATACCACAGTCACCTTTGTTGCTGGTGCTGTATCACATCCAGTAAAGCTCACACAGATAACTTTCAGAAAAAACTAACACAATTACAGCTGAAAGACTGCAAAGGGACTCATGCCCCAGCCCTGGCCAACCCATCCCTAACAGCAAAGCTATTTTTCCCTTGGAAAAATATGAGGCATCAAGCCCGTTCAGAGACAGATCTATGTACAAGTTCAAAAGACAACTCATTATTCAATTTACAGTTCTGCAAGCCATTGCTTACAGATGATGGACTTAGCAAAGCAGACACAGAACTCTTGTAACCATGGTTGTGAAGGATTGGTTTGGGCTTTTTTTTCCCTTTTAGATTGGAAAAAAAATATTAAAATAAATAAATAAGTAATCCCCAAACCCAAAAATATTGAGAAGAGCTAAGCCCTTATTCAGGTCTTGAAGAAACCACTTGATAATTAATTCACCAAATAGTTTAATCTTTAGTTTGACAAAAGGCTGAAGAATTATTTGAGTGCAACACCAGAGCTGTCTCACAGCAGAATGGGTGGAGAAGCCTCAAAGGCTCTAAAATAGCTCTGTGAGGCAAGTAAAATAAAATTAAAAAAAATTAGAAAAAAGAGTACATTTCATTTTTTAAACACAAACTAACTACCTTAACAAAACATAAAAAAAAAAAAAGGTGTCCACTGTCTTCTCAATTCTCCAAGACTGAAACCAGATAGAAAGTGGAACGTCCCTTCTGCATCTCTGTGGAGGTTGTAAAAGTAGACTCTGGTCTGGCTCCAGCAGGGTTATCGTGTGAGTCCCCAGCCAAGTGAATCTCATCAGGGCAACTATCAGAACCTAGAACCAGCCAGAAGCTTTAGCAGGTGAAGATTCCATATTCCTACAACCTTTGCTCTCCTCCCACGTTCTGGAGGGGCAACAGAAAGATCCCAGGAAGAGTGCAGTCCTACCTAATTGGATCAAAAAGACAACCTCCAAACTTTACGCTTAAAAAACCCCCCAAACTCTACTAGCTCAAGGTTCCCCAGTTATTCAGATCGGGTCCTCAGTAGGGAAATGGTTGTTTCCTAGGAAAATGTTCCTTTTTTGATCAAGTATCACGTTCCACAGGCAGAAAAACACTGTAACCAGACAAGCAGATCAGGAGAGAAATACACAAAATAAGCCCTAAGTGCTCTGCAGAACTTGTGCAGGCTGCCATGGAAATAAATACAGCAGCCACACAAGAATGACACTGCTCATCTGGCAGTTTAGGTCAATAAAGCAAGCCACTATATTGGCAGCATTTTCATTTTTCGGAAACCAAAGACACGAAAACTATTCAAATGAATGGATACACAGGCATTTGCATAGGCTTTAGCAGAGCCTGGACAGTTTTCACTTGTGGCCATTGTGAAAACCTTTACGAGCAGCCATCCTGCCTTGCTGCAGCCTAAGAAGGAGGCCCACAAATCCATGATACTCTCTGAATATCTCTGATAGCAGCAGCACGTGGTAGTGCCTGCCTCTCCAGGATTTAAGAGCTCACTGGAAACTTGAAATATGCAAGCGGTCATCTCAACACGAAGAACATCCAGATTTGACCAGATAAACCATTCAGCCCCCATTTAGAAAGCCTCCATCACAAAACCTATTCATCGAGCCCTGTTAAGCAGTTTCCTTTATGTCTATGATATAGGAACATCATTAACGAGATAGGAGCTGAGGATGAAGCTCAATGCCCATTTTATTACGGCTTACCAGCGGTGTATTTACGCCACTGAACTTGGTCGAAACCCCATACATTTCAACACACAGTGCATCCGTGGCTACTTGAGGATTTAAGCATCAGCCTCCTGCTCTGTACACACCACGACACATTGCACTCAGAAGATTTCATTTTCTAAGAGGACTGACAGCTGGCTGTATAGATTTTTCATCTCAAATGTAATGACAACGTTGCTCATTTAATTTGCACCGAGTTTTTCTTAGATTAAAAGTTAAAAAAACCCAGCCAAACAAAAAAACAAACTACAAAAGCCAACCCCACACAATGGTAAAATTGTCATAAAGCCATCAGCGTGGTAAGAGACTGCAGGCACAGAAACTAAGAGAATCACAGCAATTTTGAAGCTTTGGGATGCTTTTCAGAGGACTAAAAGAATGTTTTCGATTTAAATGGCACATGAGGGCTGGAAAAACTGTCTGACATGAGTTTCACTTAGATGCTTACCCTGAAATGCCACTGTCCTTACAAAAAAATTAAGTTATGCAGTACCTTCAGTCAGAGCTTTGATTTTGAAAAAGCAACATGTGAGAAAGAGGAGATGAATAGTAATATTTTGACTCTGAAGTCACATGTAATCATACCTATTTTACAGACACTAACCTGGCTTACTTTGTGTAGTAAAGAAGTTTATGTGAATCAAAGTGCAGGAGTAGAAGTGAACAGGGAGGAGAAGGAGGAAGAAGTCAAACATTCATAGCTAACGTTTTGATGTTGACCTTCTTTTTGCCAGAAATTGATGCAGAAACATCTCCAAAACGCTCGTCTGAATACATGCCTCTTCTACTCACAGCACTGGAGAAGGGCAGTATGATCTACAACAAATGTCACTATAAATAAAACGAAGAAAACTCAGATAATGGGAACATACCAGCGCTCTATGATGAAAAGTACGGTACCAAAGAGGAGAAAACCTATCTAACTCAGGTACTGAAAGTGGATACGAGTTGTTAAGACATGACAGATGGTTAAATTAACCAGTAAGGCATGACAGGCCATATGGCAGGACCAGCTAAGGGACACCTTGGGTAGGCCCGCTCGTGCCCCTAGGATACCGACGAGCTCCATTCACCAGAACCAAAGCACAGTCTGCAGTGAATTCCTTTTCATCTGGGTTAGATTTTTATTAAATATAATTATCTCAGCTCTTTAGGTTTTACACACACACACACACGAAATGCATCAATTTGGGTCTGTATTTTTTTTCTTTCCCCAAATATTTCATAAAGTTCAGGACTGAACTAAATTTTGTCTTTATATCCATTATCACTGCACCATTCTGTCTGTGCCTCAGGACTGTCTGCACAACCAAAGAAGGAAATAATGCCATCACTGAATTCATCAATTACACACAATGCCTTTCAACTTATGTCAGACTCTGGACATCCAGAACAAAACCTGCTACTCTGGCATCCCCAGCCCCCACTACAGGAGATCACCGCAAAGCAAGCAGGTTGTGCTACAATATACAAGCCCTTGAGAACCAAAAGAACAGACTCGCCTCACCTCTCAGTATCTTAGACTGTTTTTCCTCTGCTTTTCTACTTAAAAGATTAAAGTGTAATCTGAGGAATGACACAAGTGTTTCTTGCACCCTATCACTGCCCTGTCAGACCCGTTGGCAGCTTCACTGGCAGGATACTGTCACGTTCAGCACTACAGCTCACGCCGTGGAATTTCCCAGACATCATTTGTCCATTAACCAGATTAAGTACCTTAGGAAAGTCTCCTCAAAACAGATTGGCTTTGGCTGCTTAAGGGATGCTGCAAACCCAGCCTCTGACCTAGGGTTAGCAATTTTCACATCAGTGCTAAAAATAAATGGGGGGGGGGAAGAAAAAGAGGACTGCACTTTTTAAAGTGTAATAAACAGGCTCAAAATAAGCTTTAAAAATCATTTCATAAAGCTTATGAAGCTTTATAAGAAGAATGTGGATAATTTTAATCCCATTTAAACTAGTTTTCAACAAAATATTGAAACCAATTATATTTCTGAGTATATTTAAAAGAAAAATAAAGCTAAATATACTAAGTTGTCTGTTTGCTTCTTAGTCATGCAACGTGACTTCAATAGGAAGTATTTTACTGGTTATTTTAATTCTACTAATCTAGAAAAAAAAAAAAAACAGAAAAAAATCCACACCATAAATATATGTTTCCTCACAAACATTTTCTTTTTTTCTGCCATTGTCCTCATTCTGTTGAAAAGCATTCACCTACTTAAAACACTTTAGCAAAAATAAATTGCTAGTGGAAGAAGAGAAGTGTGACTGGGAACAAAGAGATAAGAGGCAAAGGTAGCCAGAAAGAAACAGGAGATTAAATCTGACAGACAGGTTCAGGGAGATAATTCCTATTTCATTTTTGATCTAAGGGACTGTCACTGAAGAAAGAATGAAAAACAGACTCCGCCAAACCAACTACTACCACACAGCCACAACAACCTGCCTTGAGCAAGGCAGAAAATGAGAGATTTTTGTAAATTTTATTATTTTTAACAACTGTTAACCGAGTGATCACATTGGGTATTTGTAGGGGGTTTTTTCCCTCCTTTCTCTTAAGCTCTCTCTCTTCCCTTCCCCTCAACTCTGCCAATCTCACAAAAAAAAAAAAGGGCAAAGCAGCGTCCTGCGTGCAAATGGGAACAGACGCTGCTATCCAGCGACACAAACCCCTGCTTCTAACTTTCCTGTCCCCCAACTGCTGCGAGTGTTGAGTGCCTCAGCAATAGGATGCTGTTACTAAGCAACAACGCCAGGCAGCTGCGCACACCCTCCGCGGACAGGGCGATGGAAAACAGCACCAAGCCTTGCAGGAAGAAGAGAGCATCTCTGAAGATTTGCTGAACATCTCTATCGAAGCTAAGATAAGATCAAAGTTTCTTGTTTTAAATTTGGCGGAGCAAAAGCTCGGGTTGCACCACGGGCTCTATGCTAGAGCGGGTGCTGCGACGACACAGTCAACTGGGCGAGCGAAGGAACAGGAATAGCTGGTGAAACGTGCCCTGAAAATAATTATCCAGGGGAAAAACCACACAGAACACCACCTCCGTGGGATCATTTACTAAACCATACAGCCAACACTACTTTGACAAGCACTGCAAATCGAAAGGAAGAGCAGTGCACCTTCACTCCACAAAGCTGGGTCTTCCTTCTGCCAGAAACAAGGCTGTACCAAGGCAGAGGTGTGGGCTCCGCTTCTGCCAGCTCAGCAGCAGCGTAAACTAAACATCTAACACCCCACAGATCTTGGTAGCCTTAGAGACCACTGCCAGCGGCACCGGTGATGTGCTGAAAAGCACTGCTGCCTCCAGCAAAGTGCATTAGGCACTATTCCACTAATGCTTGTCAGTGCAAACTTAACTTTCTGATTGTGTTTAAGGTGGTGGAAAAGCACAGCATCTAACCAGCCCAGCGACTCACAACCCTTCCCCCACACCAAGCAGCAGCTAAGTCACCCTTAACCGGAGCAAGTCCTCGCAGCAGTTCTGGTGCAAAGAGAAGGGGAAAGCCTTTCTGCATCGACTCCTCCCTGCACAAGGAACATAAGGAGTATCTAGAGCTTAAATGCACAGAGAAGTGAAAGTGAACTCATTAAGGATCATGCTCTGTGGAGTAGTGGTTCCCAAAGGGAAAACAGTCGCCGTGCAACACTGCGGGAAGGGTAACACCAAAAAAAGAAAACTCAGTTGGGTGATGAAGTGTCAAGTGTGTCCAACTGCACTATTCCTCAATTGTTTTTTCCTGGGCCATCTGAAATTTGGATCTAGCCATACTGTCATTCCTGGAAGTTCAGTCCCAACAGGTGTTTTTTTTCTGCCATCAGGAAAAATGTAGATAGGTACTTCCAATGAATCCCAACCCTGTGTGCACCTTTTTAAAAGTATTAACTTACGGTGACTATTGCAGGTGCTACTTTTGCAACCCTACGCTCCA
>WTSP01010789.1:130357-141146 GCA_025331215.1 Actenoides lindsayi
CAATCTGAAATTTGGATCTAGCCATACTGTCATTCCTGGAAGTTCAGTCCCAACAGGTGGTTTTTTTCTGCTATCAGGAAAAATGTAGATAGGTACTTCCAATGAATCCCGACCCTGTGTGCACCTTTTTAAAAGTATTAACTTACGGTGACTATTGCAGGTGCTACTTCTGCAAACCTACGCTCCAGTCTCTGACACATGCAGCTGAAATCTAAGGCAGCACATCTGGGGTTGGTTCACCAAAGAGCATTTGCAACTCATCTATTGTGATTCCTTCTGCAATGAGATTGCATATTACTAGATGTGTGAACAATATTAACTTTGGGAGATTGTATCCCTAACACTTTAGACTGAAACTTGCATTTCACTGAGAGAAGGAAGAAAAGCATCAGATAGCATTTGTTCTTTTATGTAAAGTAATCTTTGATAGAATATTAAACACTTTCTCCTCCTCAGTGAGCAACTGCAGTCCCCAGTTTCCAGAACACACCGAGACCCCCAGTGTGAGTCTGTGACATTCCAGAGGAAAAAGCAGGGTTCCTTACGTGCTTCTTTCTTTCAATGACACATTCAAGAAAAGGAAGATCTTTGAATATTCTGTAACATATTATCTTATTCATCAAGTTTTCATTATCTGTTTGACACTCATTGCATTTAAAATATGAGTGAAAACATGGAGATTTTATTAAATGTATACATAATCAATTTGCATACAATCTAACTAAAGAATTTAGCTATGCCTATGAAAAATTTAGACCTGCAATTATCAACTTTTACAATTGTGTTCAATAGGTTATTGTTCAGTATTATTCAAGCAACACAGAAATATACATATTCCCATTACATACACATCAAGATCTCTGCTAAAACACTTAGGATTTCTTTAGGTTATAATGATTTTAATAATAGGAGATTATTTCAACAGACTTGCTCTCCATAAAAGAAATAAATGATATGCTGAATGTAAAGACAACAAAAAACTGTTAACACCATGATCGTGAGGAGCTTAAGGACTTCAGCAAAGTTTCTGACAGAGTAATCACTGTATCTTATAAAACCAAGTTTTCTCTTTTAATTAATTATGCTTCCTAACAGAGCAATGACACAACAGTAAGCATTTAGTATCCAACTTCCAAAAACTCAGAAAAAAATCTTACGTAAATCCTTCCACATTAAAGCAGTAAGCAAAAAAAGGAAAAGAAGGAAATGGATGGCTACAGAATTAATTTTTTTTCCAAAGAAACTTATTTAAAGCAAAAAAACCAAACCAAACCACCCCCCCCCCAAAAAAAAAAAACAACACAAAAAGACAAGAAAAGAAATGAAACCAGCACAGCAGACTTTGCAATGTGTCATTAATCTCACAAATTCAGATTATCCCTGAAAAGCGTGGCAAGGAAAGAGCTGAAATAGTCCAGTCACTTGAGCAGAGAGTCCGTGCTAAAGAGAAATGGCCATGACAAATGCTGCAAGAGACAAATGGTGACAGAAGGTCATCGGCAAAAGGAAAGCAAACCTCAGATAAGAAAATTAAGAAAGGTGCTCACAGCAGTTTGCAATAAACTACTGGAAGGGTTCAGCTTCAAGAAGAGCTTTAACAGGCCTTTCAGTAAGAAGGATGAGATGCCCGTCAGTTCAAAGGTTACAAATGCTTGAGTGATTCTGAAGTGTCCCACAATTAGCTCCTGGTTATTTATGAATGACATCATTTGCATGACAAATGGATGCCTCACCTGTGAGGCCAACACTTCTACAAGCACATGGCTGGCTGAAGACGTGTGCATCGCATTTGTCTGGTTTTACAAAAGCAGTCCAAAACCTACTGCCAACTGAGAAAAATCAGCAACATGTAATCCAGCACCATCTTGATAAACTTCAGAGAAAAAGAGAAAGTTTTAGCTAAGACAATTCTTGAATTCCCAGACTCGCAAGTTAGGATCTTAAGCAGGGCAGGACACAAAACAGAGCATTTCAGACAAGACTGCTCAAGTACGTTCAGGATTAGCTTCAAATTCTTGCCAAAAGGAGCTCAAGGTGCCACACAGACAAGTATGACGTGAGCTAGACAGGAACTCCAGCTTCAGATAGAAAGAAATGCAACAATTTGATGAATTAAGACTTGAAAATTTTGTATGGTCTCTGACCGAGCTTCCAAGTGCAATCGTGGCTCAAGAGTCTCTCCACCTTGAAGAGTTTTTATTCAAACAATCTCTATCTACCATTTTTAACCTTCAGGGGAAAACTGAGGAGCATTAGTTCATAAGGGTCCCTCCAACCAAAACCATCATGGCTGGTTAGTCAAAGCCCTGAAAGCAAAGGCTGCTGGTGAAAAGAATCCACTCATACGGTACCTTCTGCCCTCACTCCCTTGTTGGCCAGATACTACTAAGCCTAAAAGCATTTAGGGACTCAACTCATCTTTGAAAAAAGGCTGACAAATCTTTCATCAAATTATTTTTTCTTACTAGGAGTCAGCAGTCTTGATGCATAATCTACATTTACTAATAGCAGTTATATCAGTTAGCAGCCTTTCCTCTGTTAAGAAAAGAGGAAAACACACTAAGGCAGGTCTGTGTACAAGCTTCTTAATTTCTTGATCCTCCAGGCAGATCAGTTCAGGAAAGGACTGGAAAGAGACTTTCTTGCCCACAGAAGGTCACAGTTGTATTCAGTTCCCCAGGTGAAGTCCTAACCATATATAACACTCCTCATTTTGTTTCTTAAGTGATTAGTCCGTGAAATATTCTATTACGTTCCTCATAGAGGTGGCAGAGACATCCCATAGTCAAGCAGGTCACCCAGGTCTTCCCTAGTCTTGTTTTCAGCCAAAGATCCCCAGTTTGCAACTAGCTCTTAGGAGCATTATTACCTTGGCTCCAATTCCATTCATTTCCTCTGATCTGCAGAACTCTTTCTACACAGGATTTATTTTCCTCTCTTCAGAAAATGCCTCCTAACACCCCAGTATCAAAAAGTTTCCTCGGCACATTTCAGGGTTTTGTGCTGAGAAAATAAAGAGAAAAAATATTTTTTCAAGTAGCAGAAAGAATTCTCCTTGTGGGACTGCATTAGTGGCACCCTTCCTTTCCACTAATTTGATTTTCAAAATGAATACATGACAATGCTGCTTTGCCCAGGTCCTTTGCCCAACTACAGCCTTGCAAGAATATTCACCCTCTCTAGCTTAAATAAACATTTCCCAAGTGGCACTACAGGAGATGCATGCTCAGAGCCCCACTATTAAACAGCAAGACACCAGATATATTCTCAAAGGTCAGTAAGGAGGTTATTCCAGTACAGCCTGGTCTCGGTGAACTCATGGTGCAGATTTTGCTGTAACACCCAACAAAGCACTGTGATTACCTGGGCTGCAATTTTTCTTTTACTCGGTCCTCCATTTCTTCAGGGCATGTTAGCTATAAATGTTGTCTCATCTCCCTCCATCTTCTCCTCCTCCTCAATATCTGAAAGAGTCCAACTCACCCTCCTTCACGGCTCACGCTCTACCAAGACTTTCACACAAAGCCTTTGAAGAGTTTATGGCACCTTTTGGTGAGCAAATGTAAACATGACTGCATCCCTGCTGAACCAACACGCTCAGGGAAGGTGCAGGTCAGAGAATGACCCCATGGAGAGAGGTCCTTTTGCTCCCCAGTCGCAGGAAATCTGCTCCAGTATCAGAAGGCCACAGCTCCTTCTTCCCCCTCGCTTTCCTCCCAGGCAACACTCTTTAAACCCAGGGAGAACTTTAGTCCCATGATCAAAAGGTTTTACTGCCTCAGAGCAGCACAGCTGGCTATCTGATAAAAGGGACAGTTCACACTTGGGTTAGAGGGGGAGGGACCAGAAGGCAAGATACAGAAACAGAGATAGAAAAGCATATGCAAAAATTTCCTCAGGAACATGAGGGTTGCCTTAGATTTAAGGACACTTGCATTCAAACCAATACAGCACCCCTCTATTCTTCACTTCCACGCTACAAGTTGCAGCCTGATGCACTTTTTACAAATCTATGCCATCCAACTGGCACTTCATATGCCATGCCTTCTCATCGTAAGATTAGTCATCACTTAGTCCTCCTGATTTCAATCCTGACTGTTGCTTCTACCCCCTTACGATAATACACAGTCCCACGAATTCATTCTCATCAGACAATGCCTCTCTGCCCTCCATAATGCCCCTTTCACAAATCCAGGAAGTATTCTGTCTGCTTTGGGTCTATACCTCAGTGATCTTCAAGCCTGACCCTTTGATCACAGAAAAATGGCCTCACTTCTCTCCCATGATCTCTCACGGAGCAAATGAAGTGCAGTGGAGTTTCTGGCAGCCCTCCCCCACCAACAGCCAACGTATTTCACCTGTGAGCACTTGGCATCTCAGCATGGGCACCCACCCCACCTTCCCACCCAAGCTCTGGCCTTAAATAAAGGGAGCTTCCCCCAGCTCCCCAGTTTGCAATTTTCTTCCTGCTGTGGCTAATCACTTCTGATCAGCCACACCTGAAACACTGTGCCCAGCTTCAGGTTTCCCAGTTTAAGAGAGACGGGGATCTACTGGAAAGAGTCCACTAGAGAGCTATGAGGATGATGAAGGGATTTGAGCCTCTCACCTATGAAAAAAGACTGAGGGAACTTGGGCTGTTTAATCTGGAGAAGGCTGAGAGGGGACCTTATTAATGTCTACAAATATCTGAAGGGTGGGTGTCAAATGGGAGGAGCCAATCTCTTTTCTGTAGTGCTCAGCAATAGGACAAGGAACAACAGGTACAAACTTGAGCATAGAAGGTTCCACCTCAACATGAGAAGGAACTTCTGTACTGTGAGGATGATGGAGCACTGGAAGAGGCTGCCCAGAGAGGTTGTGGAGTCACCTTCTCTAGAGACTTTCAAAACCCTTCCGGATTCGTTTCTGTGAGACATGCCCATGGTGATCCTGCTTTGGCAGGGGGCTTGGACTTGATGATCTCTAGGGGTCCTTCCAATCCCTAACGTTCTATGAGGGGCACCTGCACTGCTTTAAAGCTGGTGTGTGCACACAACAACCAAAAAAAGCTATCAGCTATCCCAGCAACTGAATGCTTGTGTTACTGCTGAGCTGTACTGACTTTGTACATCTCAGCTAGCCCACCTACTGCAAAGAGTTTGTGTGCCACAGCAACGGGAAAGGAGGAATGTTTCCGCCACAATAAAAAGGAAGTGCATATTCTCACCTCTCTTTAAATACTTGATGACCATGAGGGAGCAGGGATTTTTCACTATTTGCTGAGACTTTAGTGACGAACGTTTCCAGGCTACTGGACAAGGCCTTGCCATGGGGTTTCAGACCCTGAGGAAGATACAGTTTTCACACGTGCCTCTGCCCAGCGCGCAAGTGAGACAAGCACAGTCATGCCAAATTAGATCCTACGGCACAAGCAAATATTTTCACTGATGCCACAGAAGCCTGAATATCAGAAAGCTGAGCTGAAGGGGACCTTCCCCTTGCCTAATACTCCTTACCCCATATAAAAGACCCCGCTCTGCTCTGAACAAGTGAGTTCAAGCCCCAAGACATTTGGGAGGACACAGAATCACACTCCTGGCAACTGCAGAGGAGAACAGGTACATGAGGGTACCACTCAGGCTTGAGGATAAAAGGCATGGTAACAGGCACAGACTCAGCCTCACTAGCATTCCCTCAAGACCCCAGAGTTTGGGCATACCAAGTTCCTGAGACCCCAGCCTCTTCCTGTAGTTTCACAAACTGAAAAAAAAGACAAATCAACACAAGCAAGACAGGGCTACAGGAACTGCAGTGACAACACTGGCTGATGTATTTCCATCGCTCTAAACAGAAGTTCCATCAAGTTCGGCTCTCAAAACACTGCTCCTCAGTTTCATATATTTCATTTGCCCTGGTTTGAGTGAGAACAGAACTAATTCTGTTCACTGATTTCACTTTTCAGCTCAGTTCTTCTAACTAACTGCACTGTCTGAAGGTAGCAGCCTGTTCTCACAGACAGTGTCTGCTTCCAGCACTGGTAACACCCCTTGGTTAGAGTTGCTACCAAGGGTTGGTGTGCAGACCAAGGCCACTGCTGGATCTTGGGTACCACACTGGGGGGTGCAGAAAGTAAATGGCCGCACCTGCAGGGAGAAGTGGACAGGACAGGTGACCCCAAAGTGACCAACAGAGTATTCCAGCCCACAGACATCATATTCTGTATAAAGCTGAGGGATCAGGAACGTCAATTTCTTCCAGCTTCTTCCTTGCTTCCTCAACAGACTGCATCTGAGGAGGCCTCTGTCCATTCTGCCCTTGATCCTGATCTGTGTGTTCCTGAATTCAGTATCAGAATCCAGCTCCTGAGCACAGCTCCCATCTGCTGCGGGGCCCAGGCTGGGACTGCCCCAGTGCCTGCTCCACAGCATCAGTGGGGAGGGTGATGGAATTGCCATTGGGGTTGGGTTGGGGGGTGCGTTCCATACTGGTTTTGTATATATTGCATTTTCATTATTATTATTTTCATTAGAGCTGTCCTAGTTTCCTTTTCTAAGCAAGTCTCTCTCCCTTACTCCCATTCCCTTTCCCTTTGGGGAGGGAGGTGGGTAACAAACAGAGAGCATCTTTTATAGGTCTATTTGGCTGCCTTCACCCTAAACCTTGACACATCAGATTTCAGAAGCCAAGAAAAATTAACATAATAATTCCAGCTCCCGGGATTAACCATCTTTCTACTATGGACACTGACTCTTCTCTGCTAGCTCTGTTGCCAACTTCAGCATCTTCTTGTGCTTCTTTATAGCAGGTATATAATTGTGAACTTTTTCAACTCTGCTCTGAAGCCTAAGGAATTCCTTCCATTTGAATCCTTGCCTTCTTAGTTACACTGCTGAAGTTCAGGACCAGAGGCCAGAAACTGCACGCCAGGTTTTGTGGTTACAAGCCACAGCACAAGCTTCAGTAGTGACCAGAAGTATATTTGATGGTAACATTCACCTAAAAACCCAGAAACTGCCAGTTTTCCACAGTCATTCAGTTAAAATGCTTGCGGCTTCACGGCAGTTGAATTCTTTTCAGCAATGCTGCTGGCTGGTTTTCTTTGCCTAAGAGTCTGTTATTTTGCAATATTTGATTTCACCCACAGCCATCAGAAGGATCAGTCAAACAATTTCCCATATCAAGGGCAGGAAGCAAAGGGAAAGGCTGCAGCCAGTATGAGAACGAGACCCAAGTTTAGGCATATTTGTAGTGTTTGTTCACACAGGAAGTCAAAGCTCAAGTTCATTAGCTCAAAGACATCTCCATGTACATGGGGCCTTAGTATTTTGCTCTTGTAAATTATCCCTCTCTGATGAGCAAATTAATTTTGTGCAAGCTAAATTTGAAAGACACAGGGAAAAAAAATTGTAGCAATCAAAATTCAAAGACATCCAGCTTATTTGTTTTGCTTTTTTGCTGTAGACTATTTCTTTTGGACACCTTGTCCAAGTTGGAATTGAGCACTATTCTTAGCCTTTTAGTTGCAACAATTAATAACACACTTACCACTGAAGGAACAGGTAGAAGTAGAATTAGCAACAAAGAAAAGCCAAGTGAACACTGAGTTATGGATTTGTATCAGCTCCAAGACCAACATCAGCACTCCGAACCTCCACTTTACAATCGAAAACAAATAACTTAGTAGTAGAAAGATACCAAGTTGTAAGTCTGTGATTAGTATCTGAATATTACCAGATGCCTCAAAATCTTTTGTTTCCTTGGCTGAAAGAGTCTCAAAACAAACAAGAGTAGAAGGAGAAAAAAAAAAACCAACCAAACCTGAGACTGCACTGTCTGTCCCAGAATAAAAGTGCATTGACAATGTTCCCATATGCAAAGGCTCTGATAGCAGCTACAGGAATTTTCCAGCTATTAAAGAAAAAAAAAAAAAAGCAGAAACAAACCTATAAAACCTCTCATGGTTAACATTAATGAAGCAATTTTGTTCACTCTATGGAGGAAATGCTCACGGGATTATGTAATAATACAAGAAACAGTTGAATGTCCTTTCTGTTATGGTCAGTCATATCAATAGTCCAAGTCCTACAGCTTATCTTAAAGCCAACAAATCCAAATATTTTCCTTCCTTACCTGTCCAAATAAGTACAACTGCACATCACAACTGGACTGTCCTATTAGCTCAGCCCTGGGTTTCAGGTGGTGATTTTAAGACACAGAGCTTCTAATTCTGAGGTGATTTAGATCCAGCTTGGCTGTGGGATAACACTTTGCTTGTACCTTCCTCATCTGTTATGCCCTGCCCAAAAGCTGAATGATGATGCACATGGTGAAGTCTTGTCTGCATTTACAGATGGTGGTGGGAATGTGGGTTTGATGTAGTCTAAAAAGAATATTTCACTTGCACACAGTTTAAATCACTGAAAGAGGCTTATTTTAACTTGTTAGTGCTAACATTGATTTTAATACTATGTAACTCTTCTAAGAGTTATTTGTCCCCCATGCAGAGGTATGAAAGAAGGGGGTGGATGCATATATGTTGACAAGCAGCAATCCAGCCATTCTAGCACAAATACATCATACAGCATGATTTACTGGAAAATTATAACACTTAAGCAGATAATGTTTTGTGGAGATGGCAATGAGCCAGTGATATGTACATGATCCAATATTTACGTGCAACTGAAAGGAAGCCTAAATCCATGCTGGTGGTAATGTATCTCAGTTATCCTGTACACAGTTGCATAAGCTCTTTGGTTCTGTGCCCATATGATTGCCCACTGAAAGGTTAAAACGCATCAACACTCACCATCAAACAGCAATCCTGCCATAAATCTCAACATGAAAACAGGGTTCTGTATGTCATATACAATGAAAAGCGTCCAGGAGGAAGGGCAAAGGAAGCGCCTCATCAAAGAGAGAGAAGAGCAAGACAAGACAGATGAAGGCACAGAAGAAACCAGGTAAGACCCTGATATCCTTAGAATTCTTTGCTCAGTGAAGAGTGGAAAGCATATTTTGTATATTAATCCATGCCACATTTTTATCAGTCGGTGATATGTTAGTATCAGTACTACACAGGCATACAAACAGTCCTACCTCAGAAAGGACAAGTTCCTTTTCTTTTTGATTTTACAGGGACACGAAACAAGATTCTGTTTGCAAACACGAGGCTGAATACTGAAATTTTCAGTGATTGCACCAGGGCTGTCTGAGAGTGGAACGTGTCTTGTTTCAGTGGAACATGTCACCACTGCATGAAGAATAGCTGCACAATACCCTTTCCACCCAACATTACACAAAGTGATTGACACCAACACTCATTTCTTAGACCTATCCTTTTAGTACAGCTGATGGACTATGATGCAGTCTTCAAACATACTTACTTTCTTTTTAGTTTTTTGTTGTAATAAAGCAATGTACAAAATGACCTGCAATTGTCTGATGTGTCCCTAGTCTTCCCTAAGCCTGGATGAAGAGGCAGGAGCGACTCTGCAACACCAGGGCTGCTCCCCTGTCACATAAGCTGAGGCACAAACTACCCCAAAAACACCCTTTCACAGCCCCCTCTCCCTTTGCTCCTAAGCAAACCCACTACTCCTTTGCTGCTGTCTGTTTGACTCTGGGCAGCAGGAGATGCTTCAGCGGACCATGAAGAGTGGGCACCCCTGCAGTGATCTGCTATGAAAGGGTTTTCTCACATTTCCTCTGCTTGTCGTCCTACACACTCCTCTCTCCAGGCAAAACGGGCTGCTTTGGCAAGTTTTGCTCCCAGCAGCACTGCTCCCCAGCTCAGTTCAGGTGTGGAAGCTGCAAGAAGGTATTTAACAAACCGTGCTTTCTGGATTCAGAATGCCGCTTGAACAGACAGCTGAGGATGCTTTGGAGCAGCACAGCTCAGCAAACTACTTCCAAAACTGTAACTGCAGATCACAGTGATGAAGCAGCTAGGCTAAGAATAAACAGGGCAAGTGTATGCTCACAAGAGCCACTAGATACACACATACACACACACCCAGGCATGCACATGCTTGGCAATGGTAACGGATCAAGTGTAACCAGACTAAAACTCACTTCTGAAGACGTTTCTACGGTTACTTGGTTAAAACTGAGTCACTGCATGCTGTTGCACATCTTGTTTTAAATTCAGGCTGCAGTCATTGCCATTTTTTATAACTCCGAGTTGTTTTGCCATCAAGTTTGTAATAAATCATTATAAATAACGCCCGCTCTTCAATTAAGTCTCGCGCAGATTCAGTTTGGGGCAATCTATGTTTGCACTGTAAATCCTCAATTACATTTTATTTTAAAATTTGATCATATCTGAAGGTCTTCCCTTTAAACATCTAACCCTGGTACTGACACTCTTTGGTTTGTTTAGAACACTGAGACCCAGTAGTATTCATGAACTAGATAGTTCTAGTATAAATTTCTAATATCATGAAAGAAAAAAAAAACCCCAAGCACAACACCAACAAAAAAAAAAAGCATTATTTGTTTCCCTGGTAATTACTACAAATACTTCTTTTTTCTTCCCAGAGATAAAAAAAGATTACTTTGAGTAGCATCATCCCTGTGATGACACATCCATACCAATGCAACTTCACATTACTCACAGTAGGCAAGCCATCAATCAGTGCAGTGTGACAACTACTCTCCACTCCTCCTCCTCTCTCTCGAAGGAAAAAAAAAAATTACAACTAACAACCCCTCTTTGGATGTTGTGGACAAGAAGCAAAAGTCTCCTTTGTTGAACGTTAGCTTTTCAACATACAACTGCTTGCTCTCCCTCCTGATGGATTTGATTTCT
>WTSP01010790.1:0-45206 GCA_025331215.1 Actenoides lindsayi
GGGGGGGGGGGGGGTGGGGGGGGGCCTGGGTGCAGCCTCACAGCGTGACCTAGGAGTTAGCCTTGCAAAGCAGCCCAGGTTGCAGGGGGGCTGTACCACCACACTGGAGTATTAAATTTTACTGAAATTGCAGATGAAACGCTAATTCATGTTCTGCTTGTAGCTGGTTCAATATATGTTGAAAGGTGTTGGCAAACTGTTTGAGTCAAATAACTGCTTATTTCTCTAAATGCATATTTTCAGTTTTAGATGTGGTCAAGATAAAACCATGCAGAAACAAACTTTGTACTGTAGGGCGATATGCCTTTTTCTCCTTCATGCTAAATGATTCAATGTCAAAGAACAGCATAAATTCAGCCTGGATCACAGAATACAGTTCATCTGTTTTTTTACTTCATTAAATGTTTATATAGTGTCTAGAAGGAGCTGGGGGGGGGGCAGAGGAAGCTGTGGGAGGGCTGGTGAGCTCCCTGCCTCCCCAGCAGCACCCCACTGCCAATTTCTGGGCTCTGCAAAGGACAACTCCAGACATGCAATAGTCATTTTTGCTGCTTCTTGAAGTGGCTGCGTGTAGGAGCCTTACTCGATGTGAAAGATGGAGGCTGAGCCTTCCTTTTTTGTTTGTTTGTTTGGTTTTTTTAAAGCCTCTTTACTTCAGTGTTGGCCAAGCTAGGTCATTTTTCCTTACCTGCACTTGCTGCTGGGAAGCTGTTCATGGCCAGTCACGGAGGATGAGTGTGCAAGGGAGGGCACAGGAAAAGGACCCTGCTTGACGGAGCCAGGGTCTTTTTGGAGACATGTGCCCTGGGACCTGCTGACAGCCAGTGATGTTTGCAGGTTGAGGTAACTAATGTTGCCCATATTTTGGGTGACCCAGGATGAGCTTTGTGCCTTCAAAACAATGCAGTTCCTTTCCTTTGCATACATACAGGCAGCGCTTCTTACTAGCTGTTTAACATCCTTTGAGAGGTCCTTTGAGAGGTCTAACTTAGCTTGTCTTCTTGCAAGCCTCAGTTTATCTGTTTGATCCTGGATCTAAAATGGATCTTCCTTTGCTGATCAGCCAGATGTTTTTTTTTCCTGGTCCCTCTGTGATTCGTGCTTCTCTGAGGTCCTGTTTGAAGTGGCTGCTCCATCAAAAGCCCTTTCTAGAATAATTTTTTCTCTCACTTTTCACTGCAAATTGCAAATTCCTGACAGTGTTAACACCTTTGAGGTTATGTTGATTATTTTCAAGTTCCTCAAATTATCCATGTTATTTGACTGCACCAAATAGTACTTTCTGTCTAGGTATTTCACCTGTCAGTATCACAACTCTTAAACAACAGCTAAACAATAAACCAGAGGAATAAACCGTGATCACAGAAAATAACATTGGGCCAAATTATTGTCTCTCCTGCAATGCCCCTGCTGCTTTCCAAACAGAAGAGTGAAATGGCTTTGCCTCAGGAATACAGAAGAGAGCATTCAGGGTGCAAAAGAGCTGAAGGAAAACCTAGTAGATGGCAAAACTGTACTGGTTTCCAAAACACAGATCTGTTTTTTTAGCCTTTTCTGAATCCTCTTGAGTCCTTTCTGATTATTTCTGCATTATAAATCAATTACATTATTGTCACCTTTTTTTTTTTTTTTATAAACGAGGTTACTTTGGCTGCCTATCAATAATTCTTAAATCCTTTATGTTTCAAATATTTACATAACGTAATTCAAATCTGCTAGTTTCTCTACACTAATAAGTTAACAGCTAAACACTTCTTATTTTCCTTGAAAGCTGCTGGGTGAAGCACTGAGGAGATCTGGAGCTAGCTGAGAGTGTGATTCCCCTACCGGCAGCCTCTGGCTTGTGGGTGGGGGAATGGTGGGGCAGCAGTGAGGTGAACAAGGGGTGGCTGCCAGGGAGCTGTGCCCATGCTTAACAACTCTGAATTTGTGCAGGTCTTCTTTATTTCTCCCTTAAAAAAAAAACAACCCAACAACAAAAAACTCCAAACAACAAAGTTGAAGGTATCTAAGCTTTCATAGGTGAAACATCCTTCATGGGTTAAATGCCTGCTTTCAAGGATGCTGTAGCAATAGTTTTGCCTTTGGTGTGCTGATGCACTTTGCTAGGGCTTTCTCCTGGCTCTTCTGAGCAAAGCAGTCCAGTAACCTGGTTGTCCTTCTGCAAGAGCATCTGCTAGCTCAGGCCTAGCACAAACACAGGTCCATGGGTTAATATGCTATTTTTTTGCATTACATAGTTACTGGAATTAACCAGAGCTAACTCGGGGCCCTGTCTGCCCTGCCAGCAGCAGTCACAGTCACTTTTTCCCTTTCAGCCCAGTAAAATCCGGATTATTCAACACAAAGGGGAAGAGCCATAGCGGAGCCCATTTCCCCACCCCAGGTCCCTGTTCTGCAGAGCTCAGCGCAGCCAGTTGGCTGGCAAGGCAGCCGACTCTAAACCCTCCCTGTGATGGAAAGGCAGGACAACCTTGCCCTCCCAGAAGGGTTTTACTGCAGAGATGGCTGAAAGTTAAAAGAAAGTTTCAGGTTCTGCTTATCTACAGCCACCTGGGCACATCTTCAGCAAAACTCCCATTTTTTTCTTTGATATATGTGTGCGCATATATATACACACACACACATATATAAATTAATAAGGTGCCTGCAGTCTCCCTTTTTAATTATTGCAGTTGCCAGATGTCTTTAAAATCTGCAATTCCTGTTTTGAAGCTGGATTTTAAGCTAATTCCTTAGCAAATAGTGAACCCCCACAAATGACTATTTAGTTATTATCTATGATTTATTATTATATTACATTACATTATATTAATAGACATATGAATATATTAATACTTACTATATGAATGTATTAATACAAATTATATATTTAGTAATTGTTATTAAATATTTAGCAAATATTTAGTTTTATAAGCTGAGCTGTGGCTCTGCTAACAGGACAAGGGCATTTTTGGAGAAACAGCTGTAGGTTTGTTTGGTGCTAAGACTCTCTCTGTGTAAAACAAGCCCTTAAATAGCCTTTCCCAGGGGAAAAAGATTAAAAAAAAAAAAGAGTAAATGAACTTAAGTGTAATTATAGGTTTGGTCCTACTTGACTGTTATTTCTAGTAATAATAACTAGCATTATGTAGTCTGCTGCTAAAGTGCTTTTATGGATGTCAGTACCCTAATTCTTTGGAGAAGAAGGGGATGTAGGTGAGTGCACAGGGACCAGGGAAAGGAACAAACAACCCCGAACAAGAGCAGATCGGCTCTGCTCTGCCCTGCCGTGGTCACCTTTGCAAGGGTAATGTCCCATTTCTGGACATGAATCCACAGGATTTCTATACTCATGGCACAGATGAGAACGGAGATCACAGTGTGTGATGTGACCTCTCTGAATCTGGTACAGCCTCTTCCAGCTTGTGCCTGACACCCACCACCATCAGCTGGCCCCGTTCCAGGGCAGTGTCACTGAGCCGGCCCACAGCCACCTGACCAAAGTCCTATGAGGTACAGGAGGACAACGACCAACCTTTGCTGAAGCAGCCAGCTCAGCAGTACTGGCCACAGCAGACTGTCCACTTGTGACTCCACAAATCTCGTACTCTTGTGACACAAGCCACCACTTGGTCATACATGGCAATTTTAAAGTTAAGCCACGTAAAATTGCAACTGAGGAGACTAGTCATGAGTCTGATGTCAGCTCACCTCTCCTCTTGCTGCTCTGTAAGGCACAGAGTGAGCTCATTTCCCATCTGGCTCTGTGCCTGCTCTTCAGTTAACCACAGGTTCCAAGTGCTAAGTCACTTGGAACAACAGCACGTGCTTATCGGTCCCCAGTGGTGCCTGAAAACATGACTCCTGAGGCTTGTGCTGGGAGCTGCAGCTGCTGCTAGACATGAACACCTTCACCCTTCACTTCATCTGCCTGCTATCTCCACCGCAGCATCAGCCTTTGCTGAACGAAACTACTCCTGAGAAGCCATTTACAGCCTACTTGTAGTGGCTCTGCAGACCCTCTCCTGCAGCAGGGAGGTCCTGACGCTGTAGGGACACAGGTGTGGAAACTGAGGACAAGGACATGTTCAAGCCTATGGTTCACAGGCTGAAATATCACAGGCTGTCAAAATATCTAGACTTAAGTCTGCAAAGAGGTGAAAAAGTTTCATTTTTTCATCTTTCATGCTGGAAGATTTGCCAGTACTGCACTCCTTGGCACAGAGGTCAATGACAAGGCACTGTGTGTGGTCACTACACGATGGTGACTGTGAAGTCAGAGAGCCTCTGATGGGAATTCACATCTCTCTCCTCCCTCAGAGTTACATATACAGGGTTAAGCCTACACGGCAATTTAGAAAGAAGATAAAAGCATAATGTTGTTCTCCTAAAGCATCTCTGTTGTTAAAACTATAGATGAAGAATCAATTCCTTTTTCTCTGCCCTTTTCATAATAGCAATTGAAGACCAAGCCTCCCACCTTTTGTCTGAATGCCATGGCCCACCACCACCTTTCAGCACAAGAGGGGAAAGAGACATTTCATTTCTCCCTAGTCCCTTGAAGCCATGGCAAGAGATGGAAACAAAAACCTAGAAAGCCTCTGAGCTGCACTAGACATGGTTTGGGGGGAAGCACAGAGAGCACTTCTCTAGTGGAAATGGCAGCTCCTAGGGAACAGCAGATTCCTCCCGCATCTTGAGGTATTTGTCACTGGGTGGAGGAACTCAACCTGGAAGGTGTAGGCAGCAAAGCTGATAAACCCTAAGCATCTAAAAGTGAAGATCGTTGCTTACCAAAGTGTAAGGACAGTGCTGAACTAAGAGGAACATCTGTGCTTGCAAGGGCCAGCAAAGTGGGGGACCAAGGGGAGCCATTGAGCACAGCCACTGCTGCACCATTGCAAATGTTCCAGCAGCACTGAGACCATCAAAGATAGGGTGGTGACAGCTTTTACTGTCTCCTAGCATAAAATGTCTTCCTGTTTTTCTCTTGCTCTCATCTTCCATGCAGAAATAAAGATGAATAAACTGTCCAGTCCAAGTCCCACACAAAAGGAAAACTAGAATAGGAAAGGAAAATGACCATTGTCTTGAAAATCTGGTACAAAATAGAATGCTAGAGATCTGAGGAAATCACAGAATCATAGAATGTTACGGATTGGAAGGGACCTCTGGACATCATTGAGTCCAGCCCCCCTGATAGCACAGGAACACCCAGGGCAGGCCACACAGGAACACATCCAGGTGGGTCTTGAAAGTCTCCAGAGAAGGAGACACCACAACCTCTCTGGGCAGCCTGTTCCAATGCTCTGTCACCCTTGCAGGAAAGAAATTTCTCCTCATGTCGAGGTGGAACTTCCTGTGTTCTAGCTTATACCCATTATTCCTTGTCATATTACCGGGCACCACAGAAAAGAGACTGGTCCCTTCCACTTGACACCCACCCTTCAGATATTTATAGACATTAATAAGATCCCCTCTCAATTTGCTTAGGGAAAGCTGCCGATCACCAGGCCAGTGTTCTGCAAGGGCGAAAAAAAAGAGCATCTCACTTTGAAAGAAGGGGACACAAAGACCTCTTGGCATATTCAACATTTTAGGACAACCTCACCACACATCCTACCCTCCCTACTTGCCTGGTCAGAGTAAGGCTTGCAGGTGGGCAAAGCACGAGTCTTTACTGCACAGCCAAGGAAAAGCAAGCAGACATCCATGTTAAAGGCAGGCTCCTCCAGTTCTGTCCTTCCCATCCTGCTGGCCTTAGTGAGATCACAGGACTGGTGAGGCCCTAAGCTCACTTTTCTTCACATAAAAAACAAACTTTGGGCCTCGTAACAAATCCCTGGTGGTGTTAGTAGGCAGATGGTGCAACGTCTGCATCCTATCTGCCCATGCTATTTACAGCACATAATTCAGCCTTTTTGTGCTTGGTTTTCTTAAAACAATGACTAGGACTACTTGTAGCTATGATTTCTTTTCACGTTAAAAGTCTTCTTGAACAAGAACTGTCCGATGAGCACAAGATGTTGTGGCAAGCCCTATATACAGCATGAAACTAATACCTGAGGAACAGCCAGGCCCCAAACTTGTGCACATGCCAGGTTTTCCATTTCAGCAAATATGGACATCATTAACCCACATATGTGAACAGAGGACACCCTGTCCTAACAAGGGAGCTCACCAGTGGCCAAAGACCCACTTCACGCTGAAACAGAGAGAGTGGTTGTTACAAAAGATCTGCTGGAAAGCAATGCATCCATGCACTTCTGGCTTCAATTTCCCCCGGAATTAACTATCTTGAAGAAAGAAAAAAAAAAAAGTATCTCTTTATGAACGCCATCATCAGCACGTAGGTGAGGGCCCTCGTGCCAGAGCTGCAGCCCCCTCTTTCTGCCATGCAAGGAGGTGTCTCGCAAGTCCCCAGTCCCCTCCCAAACCCAAATCAACCACAGCAACAACTTCCAGACCTTTCCCCAGGCCACGCTGCTGCTCTTCAGATGGGGACATGGGAGGCCCTATGTGCACTGTATGGGATCTCAGTGGTGATGTCTCTCTGGGGTCCACGCAGGCCTATGGGATCTTTAGGGTCTTTATTGGGTCCCTGTGTTCTTACAGCACCCCCTTGGGGTCTGTGGGTCACTACATGGTTCCTATAGAATCCCTATAAGGTCCTTCTGGACCCTCTACAGGATCCTGTGGGGTCTGTAGCCTCCCCCTGGAGCCCTTACGCCATCCATAGCACCCCATGGAGTTCCTATAGAGCTCTCCTGAGGTCTAAGTGTTCCTGCAGGGTTGCTCTATAGGACACCTGCACCACATCTATTGGGGGAGGTGGGGGGGCTGACAGCAGACCACACCAGGGATTGAGGGGGTTCTGCAGGGGCCTATAGGTATGTGGGGCACAGGTGATCCATGGGGGACGCCTGGCAGGAGATCATGCTCGCCAGGCTGCTGGGCAAGTGCTGCAACTCTGAGCTGCTGAACTCAGTAATCCAGGTGGGGTCTCATGAGAGTGGAGTAGATGAACCATCCAGCTCTTCATATACATGTTCAAATTTTAATGTGTTTCCATTTATCCTGCTTAAAACCAAACATCTTCAGACCAAAGAGACCTTCAGACACATGAAAAATCACTTTCCTTTCCTTCCCCAACCACTGAAGATACAGGAAGTGAGCTATAAACTATAGAGTATGCTTGACTCATGTTGTGGCAAGCCTTGGTAAGACGCTTTCCAAGCTACTGCTGTATATGACAGCATTCCTTAGAAACTATTTTATAAGACAAGGATGATGAAAAATGATGTTAATCTCTGTAGTTGGTATTGAGAACAATTGATAGTTGAGCTCAGTGGAAGTTGCTTGGTGATATGCCTACAAGGAGTGTTAGGAATGGCACTTAGAAGGCAAACCCAAGCAAAACAGGCCTATTAAGTTAATATGAAATGCATATATCATAAAACTTGTGAAGTTATACTTACCTGTCTTCTGTTTGGAAAGTGAGTCACTGAGTAAAGACAGGGGCCAGGACCTTCAGGGATCCAGATCCATGACTGGAGCAAGTGGAAAGCACAAATAATTCAGAATTTTTAAGAACATGTTATTATCATCACTATACACACCCACCTATGCACACACTGACTTATACTGACTTTTTTTTTGGTAATTTGAAATCAAATAGAATCTTTAAAAAGAACAACAACAACAACAAAGTCATACTGAAAGCCGTTAAGTTTCCCATCTTGAAAATACTCTCCTTCCTCAGTCTTGTCTTGGCCACTGTCTCCTTCCCACCATCTTTGTCTCTTGGTGACTAATGGGTTTCAGGAATAAACTTCAGAGGAGTCTGAAAGAAAAAAATCTCTTCCAGATTGGCTGGGTTTTTTTGATTAACACCTATAAATACGTATTGCAGGTAGTTCAGAAGACTGGTCATAAAATACACACTCTTTCATCTCCATGTTACCCTTTCAGCTGCAGTTCCAGGTAGTAATAATCAAAAGCCATCAGTGAACTTCAGTCAGCATCACTTTCTTGAGGATCCACACACAGGACCGATTTTTGCAGCGTGAGTTCACCCTTGCCAGAGGAGATTCTTTTATCAAATGCCACATGCACCTAATAGCATCTGCTTAATGGCTGGCGTGTGGGCAGACTGGAGACCTCCTCCCTGCCTCTGCTCCCATGGGGCTGAGGAAGTGGGGCTGTGGCTCCTGGGGTAACTGGAGAGTGGGGCTGGGGGCTTCCAGAGGCTAGAAAATGCTGTGGTGGGGGGGCTGTGCACGCTGGGAGGGCTTGGAGAGTGGGCCTGGGAGTTGCCAGCAAGCACTAGGGGGGCTACAAGCACAGAGTTGGAGCTGGGAGCTGTGGGGGGGGGGGTCTCACAGCTTTCCCTGCCTGAGTCACCAGCCTGGTGTCAAATACCAAGCACTTCAAAGGAGCTGATTTTGCTGCCCAGAGGGGAGATGGGAAGGCATACATGAGTAGCTCTCTGAGCTGGGGACGGAGGAGCTCTGCTGCCAGCACCACAGTGGAGGGAAGCCTCTTCCAAAGGGCCCTGGGCTGGGTGCTGGTGGTCTAACACCCTCCCTTTCCAGAAAGATGTCTTATACTCCCTGGGAGATACCTCCACACACTATCCAGGCCTCCTGGCTGTGGAAAAGCCAGGTGTACAACAGAAGATAGAAGCTCACCTCGGCTTCTCTTGCAGATGGACAGCCTGGCACAGAGGGTGGCACTGCACTGCAGCAAGGTGATGTGGGAGAAGACAGACCCTCTGCCAGCCTTGCCCCCTTTCCCCAGGCAGGCAACTGCACCCTGGCCTGCACCTGCAGCTCAGGGACCAGGAGCTGCCAGCACCCACTGCAAGCAGCCTCCTCTGCATCTTCTGCCAGGGGCAGGGAAACAGCCATCGACACTAACAGCTTGTCCCATCTGCTCAGGGCAGCTGCAGTGACTGGGAGCCGTCAGGGTGGAGAACTGGAGGCCAGCCCTGACCTTCAGAGCCCCACAACCTATGCTGCAGCTGTGACAAACACAACTGAGGTCTTGGCCAAGGTTTTCACTGGGGCCCCAGGACACAGCACAGTGGGAGTGGGCACACAGCATGGTTGTCACGATGGCAGCAAGAACAAAGTCCAGATGGTCGATGGCAGCAAGGCACCCGCAGCTCAGCCTGCGCCTGATCCCCATGCATGTGGGAGCACTGGTGCTGCTGGCAGGGCCTCTGTGCCAGATTCCCTGGGTGGGGACAAGGGACCGGAGTGCTGAGGAAAAGCAGCAGAGCACAATGCAGCAATGCTGGCAGTGCACATCAAGTGGTACCTCAACGGTAAGTTGCTGCGCCCACAGCATGAGGCTGCTGCAGAGCCTCTGACCATCCTGTCCATCAAGATGGAGTCTGTGGAGGAGTGGGAGAGGAGGTGACTGGCCTGCACTTGGCTATGGTCTGGGCTAGCTCAGGAAAGCCACTGTGCAGTAGCAGCAGGATGGCTCAGAGGACAGGGAGCTCTAGCAGCAGGAGGGTGAGAACCCACCATTCCTCCCTGACACAGTTGAGGTGGCTCAATGTCAGACCCAGGTATCTCCTGCCCTGGCAGGTCCCATGGATGTCAAGCTGGAAGCTTTTGTCCTGGATGGAGGTCCTGAAGAAGAGAGGTACCACACATCTCCCGCTTCTCCAGTACAAGAGGAGCCAAAAGCATCAGCTTCTCCTGTCTTCAGCGAGCAGGCTAGAACAGCATAGGCAGAAAGCCGAGCACTTCTCCCACACAGCCCCACAGCCTGCACCACGGCTCTGCAGGAAACAGCCCAGCGCATCATGAGGGATATCCTGGGTGAGGCTGTGGCTACTATCCAGGGACCCTGGCACAAGGCATGGATGCAGTGATGGCAGCAAGAACACCTGCAGCACCTCAGAACACTGACTATCCCTTGGCTAGAGAGCTTCAGGGAGTGGCCAGCATAGCCCTTTTTGTCCCAGAAGGTGAGGATGGAGAAAACATGGCTTCTCCCAACCCTGAAGACCATCAAGGAGAGAGAGGCCAGCACAGCCATTGTGTCCCCAGCAGCGCACGAGGATGACATGGTTTCTTCATCTGCCTCAAAGCCCTTTGGCAGATGCTGGCACACCCCCTCGTGCCCTGGAAGCAGACAATGAAGGAGATGCAGTAGCTTCTCCCTTGGCTTGGGACCCTCAGCACCAGGTGAGCCAGGCATGTGGCTGGCACTGTGCACCCCAAGGGGCTGGAAGCAGATGCAGGTCCAGGGTGTGCAGGGAGATGACTGCTGCTTTCCATGTCATCCTGACATCCCCTCCCTTCCCTGCCTGTGCTCTTGCTCCCCTGGTGCAGGCGGCCTCTGAGCTAGGAGGTGATGCACAGCCCTCCAGCTCCACAGGCTTTCCTGCTCCCTGCCCTTCCAAGCTATAGAGAGCCACCTCCTGGTCAGTCCTATGCAGCACACTCAGGGACAGCCTGGGCCCAGCCAGTGCCCTGTGCCAGGTCACCAAGCTACTCTTCCAGCTGGAGTGTCTCAGCTATGCTCAGGTAAGTCTGGCAGGAATGGAAGGGGCTGTGGGGAGAGCCTGGCTGATCCCCAGGGCCACAGGCCTCGTATTGGTGCATTGGTTTCCAGCTTTTCCTGGAGAAGAGAGTCCTGCCTGCAGAAATCCAACAGCAGCAATGACTCCTGTCTGCTGCTGCAGCAAACCTGCCTCCTGCTCTACAGCCAGCTGTGCCATGTCAGCCACTGGGTAAGACTCCTAAAAGCCCTTTTCTGTCAGAGGGCACTGCAGCAGTGCTTTATGGCTATCCTGATATCTCTCACTAGGAGCCTTGTACATGGAGACACCCTGGACCACAAATGATGACTTTTTCTTCCTCTGTAGATTGAAGAGGATCCTTGTTGCTGGAGATGTTCCTGAATGCAGCTCTGCAAAAAATCACTACAAGTCTGGTACCTGCTGCCAGCCCATGTCCTTCATCTGGTGACTGTCTTGGGTCACAGCCCTGGCCACCCCTCTGGAGCTCCAGCAGCAGATCTTGGTGCAAACTGCCAGGGGATGTTTAAAGCATTCCCGGTGAGCACCATGCTGACAGGGGTCCTGGACAAAGCTCTGTGAAAATGTTTCACCTCTGGGTTTCTCCAAACCAGACCACTTGTGGCAAGGAGAGGGAATATGGTGGAGTTGCTCTATGCCGAGGATGGTCTTGGTTGATGCTGATACCCAAAACTGCCCTCACACAGGGTGGAAGATGTCCAAGACACTCTTGTTGAAGCCCAGAAGCTTTTCCACAGCATCATCCTCCTGCTGATGGGCAGAGAAGACATACTGATCACATGTCTAAAGCTGTTCCATACAAGCCAATAGCTAGTGACAAGGAGATGCTTTCAGGAAAGCAGATGATGCCTCAAAGAAAGCTGTAAGCTCTGCCCATCTACCTGCTGCATGACAGGATCTCTGTTAAAAAGGATTTGCTCTGACTCCTTTCTCTGGACAGGAAAGGAACGACTCACCCAGCATAAGACAGGGAAAAGTCAAGGGTAAAAATTTAAAAATGAGATACATACGGCTTATGGTTGGACTCGATGATTTTAAGGGGTTTTTCCAACCTAAATGATTCTATGATTTAGCTGCAATAACACCCGTTGCCAAGCCTGTTTGGCCAGTCAGTTCAGAGGATGTTCAGAAACAGGCAGTGGTCTTGGATGCAGTCTCAAGACAGGTGAGGATTCAGCAGCTGTACAGCAACAGCTTGGCATTTACTGTTTCTTGATGGCACATGACAAATTGACTGCCCAAAGTGTACCTCATTCAGATGCAAATTATATTACTATCAGTTGCAGGATCAGTGCTGACGAGAAATTGCTGGTCCTGCTCCCCATGGCTCCTAAGACACCCAACCTTCCTGAGCCCCAGCACGTCAGCCTGTCAGTCACCACGCTGCCCGGAGCTGATGTTCCTAAGACAGGTTCTGATATGCCCCTCACCCTTCCTCAGCACCCTGGCCTAGGCACTGGGTCTCATTGCAGCCACCTTCACCATCGCTGTAGTGAATCTTGCTTCACCTTACCCGTGCGAATTGTGACCCAGTGAACTGCCAAGGCAATACTGAAATGTGACAACAAAGTTCTTCAGCAAGTTTCAAGATGAGGTTTTTTTTTTTCCCTCTGTTAAAATAAACAACCAACCTAGGATACAGTGTTTACATTCAATCAGTCTCCTGCATAAGTTTAAATATTGGTGTGGCACATATTTTCTGAGCCAAGTGTTTCCAGTTGGCTGGCATCACACTAAAAGATCAGAGTGCGTATGGTCACTGCACAGCTATGAACACAAGTACTAAAGTCAACGGAACACGCTTTCCAGCTCACATCCTCTCATCCTGCCGAGGGTTCTCATTTCAGAACAGCAAAACCACTGTTCTTTCCAAGATACTTTAGGACAGATTTTGACTATCTGACATCTTCCAACTGAGTGGAATTTTAAAAGCAATTCCCCTCTTTTCATTTGGATTGGCAAAATCACAGGCTGTATTTAGGTTCTTGAACACGTAACTTAAGGTTTGTGCGTTTGTCATCTTCATTCTACTCAATGACACTGCCACAGGACACAGCCAGAACTGCTTCAGACCCAGGCAGCATGGGTCTTATCTGTGAAAAGGCTCATAGGAACATACTCTGGTAGCGGAAGGGCTACACATCTCTAAAAAAGTTTTTTATTTTTTTACAAAGGTATTCTGGGTCCTCTTCAGGAAACTCTGCTGACATCTGTGTTTGGGAAGTTGGCTTTCTCCGAGTACATTTTCCCTGGTAAATACTTGCCAGTCCGAGGTAAACCTTTTAGCTTCTCTGTCTTCTGGTGATTGGTTTTCACAAATCTTAGGAGGTTAACAATAGCAGCTGGTGTAATTCCAGGGATGCGGCTGACTGCACCGATCTGCGGGTAGAAACAGCAACAAGTTAACCAAAACCAAACCTACACACTGAAGCTAGTGAGAAACGAGGTCGTAACTTGGGGGTATTCCTTTCCCTGATTCTCTTCACTCCTCATGTCCCTTGGGAAAATACAGAAGGGATTTCATTGCTACTCAATCTTGCTCTTGCCCAGTATCTTACCGTCTGGGGACGATTTGAGTCCAGTTTCTCCCGCACCTCTGTTGAGAGTGATGCATCAATGGCAAAGTAATCCAGGTCCTCTGGCAGTTGGAGGGCTTCATCCCGACGCACTTCTTCTATTTCCTGCTGTTGAGTGACTACACACCACTCATAAGCAGCTGTGATGGAAGATCAGGGAATCAAGAAGATCAGATACAGAGGTTCATGTTAAACAAGTCACTTGCAGGAATTCTTGGAAGCAGAACGAGCAGTTCCACTGAGATGGTCAAAAGCGCCCCAGGAAGTTTCTAGCCTTACAGACTAAAGTGCCTAGTTGACATCACTACTTTGGAAGAAGCCATACTCTTGAATTTGTTATAGGAATTAAGATACATGGGTTGTCTTTTCCTCTCATCCCAGGAAAGGGCTGTCTATTTGACAGAGCAGTAAGGAAGAAGAACCCAGGAGTGAACAGGAATAACATCTCACCCCAGCAGGTGAAAGGCAGGTGTGTGCACAGGGCTGTAACCTACAGTAAAAGGTGCATGCTCCAGTGATAGCGTTTCATTTCACTAAACAGCAAAATGAAACACACCGGAGTGAACAGACTGGCTCTCCCCTTAACAAAACAAAATGTAAGCAGATCCCACCACTAAGAGATCATAACTTTTGTACTCTACCTTCTATTTTCAATCTCTCTGCCAGTTCTCTCCACTGAGTCAACTTTCCCAGGGGTTCTGGGACAGCCCTTGCCAGAACCTCCATGTTGGCCTCTGGATATTGAAGGATGTCAAAGGCACTGTGAAGAACGAGTACATTTTTATGGTAGGAAGGAGTCATTTGTGTAAGGCAGATTTACAGCTGTTCCCAGCTCAAACTGGTAAAGATTTCAGCATACACCAGAAGAATTGCAGAGCCAAGCTCACCTCCCTACTATCTCCTCTCAGTACATAGCAGAGCTGTTAACTCTTTAAGAAGGGCTCTTTATGGAAAATGAACATCAAGAGAGAAGGGACAGGTAAAGGCATCAAAGGGAACCTTCCACACAGACTGAGTCAGACAGGTCATAGTCACCAATTTAAAACAACAGAAAAGGTGAGATATTGGACAGGTAAGGGAAGAAAGGGCCTTTGGGTACAAGAACAGCTACAGCCTGACACTAGCCTGAAATCAACCACTGCTTTATCAATCTTCAGCCAAAACAGCACCACTCGGTGACACTCTCTGATCAACTTGCTTTGGGAGCAAATGTCAGCACCAGGCTAAGTGGCATAGTAAAAACACCAATTTTGCACTTACTCTGTAGGCAAACATCTCCCAAAGGTGATAAAGATGGAATCTTTGAGTACTGATGCCTTCAGGAAGGATGGACACATGCTGTGAAACCACTAGCCACATGTGCTAAAACAAGCATGGGTCAGACCAGAAAGCTTCAGCTGCAACCTCACCTGAGAGGTGACCTTCGACTGCTACTGATAGGAACTTCTGGTATTAACTGGGACCATTTGGATATGCTGAACTGAAGGGATTTTAGTGTTGCAATTCCATCCTCTAAAGCAGCTCTCATCTTGACTGCTTGTTGATATCGCTGCTGTGAGACACATCCAGCTTCTTCAAAACCTGCAGAGATAGATGTATGAGTTACAGGTCTACAACCAGGCAGGGCTGCTCACTGCAAGAGCCATCGTAATAAAATACCTCTGTGGGTGAGCCTGGCATCGGCATTGTCAGGCCGGAGGGACATGCGGAACTCCACGCGGCTGGTGAACATGCGGTATGGCTCGCTGGTGCCCAGAGTGGTGAGGTCATCGATCAGGACACCGACGTAGCCTTCGGTGCGACTGACAATGAATGGGGGCTTGCCATGAACACGCAGGCAAGCGTTGATCCCAGCAATCACACCCTAGGCAGACAGAAAACAAAATGAAAAACAAGTGTTGGTCTCCTCGGGGCTAAAATAGCAGCACAGCTGCCTCCAAAGACCTGTGTGTCAAACAGTACCCTGGAAATGCAACAGCCTGTGCTTGTAATATAGGCAGTTTCTTTCTTGCAATACTACAAGTCCTTGAGGAGCTTCTTGTCCCCTGCTGATGTCACTAGGGACAATTTCATGTTTTCAATTACACCCACTGCACAGTCTCCTTGCTGAAATATCTGACAGTCCTTCCGATCGCTTTTGTTACTGCAATTGCAGCAGGAACAACTGTAGATACTAGAAGTAAAAACGTCTGGGCAAGTCTGGAATCAGGGCTAGCAACAGAAGTAAGAACATCCCCTTAGCACAAGATGGGTCTAGCAAGACTGTGTATCACACACAAAACGCCAAGGCGATATCCCTTCCTGAGCACTGAATAGAACATGCCCAGATTCACCCACCTGAGCTGCAGCTTCTTCGTAGCCTGTCGTGCCATTTACTTGGCCCGCAAAGAAGAGGCACTGAACAAGACGAGACTCGAGAGAAGCAGCCAGTTGACGGGGATCTAAAAAATCGTATTGCACCCCATAGCCTGTAACAAACAACAAGACACATCTTATGGGAGGGATTTTGAAGACCCCCATTTATCAGCAAAGGCAATCAATGGGGGAGAATGACTCGGATTATCAACCTTTATTTACGATTTAAAAACGATCAAGGAAAAATTCCTGCATCCAAAAATTAATTTAGTTTTGTATTTCCTTTGTTTTGCTCTGCTCTAAGTAAAATCTGCCTTTTATGAACTGGTAACCAGTGTGACAGATTTATAACTATTCACCTCACCTGGCTGTAACATCTTGGCTTTTTCCAAGCCTGGGATGGAGCTGATCACCTGCTCCTGGAGCTCAGGTGGCAGTGTCATTGACATGCCTTGGGGATAAATGACATTAGACTCCAAACCTTCAGGTTCCAGCCACACCTGATGTGCTCGGTTTGGGAAGCGCAGAACCTTTGATTCGAGAGAAGGACAGTACCTGCAACAGTAAATAGCCATGAGCACCTCCTGACGTGGAGAAAAAGTAACTTTCCAGAAGCAAAGCAGTAGAGACACACAGTTCCAGACACTCAGCTCATACCAGTGAAGGTCTGGCATGATGCCACACTCACCGTGGGCCCCTCGTTGTCTCCTTTACATGGTTGTTCAGGTGGAGGTTATCATAGATAATTTGCTGGGCTTTCAGGGTGGTGCGAGTCAGGTAACATGACAGCTGATCTTCTGGCTGAAAGAAACCAAAGCTCAATTTAAATTAATCCTGTCATAACACTGCACACTTACTGAACAACTCTGTTTGAGGATCTCCAAGGGCATGTGGATCGCCATGACAGCTGGCTCTCACTGCTTGGAGAGATGGGCAGTACTGTCATACTCACTGTACAGACAGAACAGGAGCAGTCAGAGAGCTTGAGCAACATGCTCAGAAATTGACCAAGAACAAAACAGAACTTGGGAGTCCAGAATTCACCTTCTGTACTATACACTGTATTTCTAATTACAGGATAGGATAGATATTCCTATTAAAGCAACACCTGATATTACAGCATTCAAATTAACCACAGGAATTCAAAGCTCCAAAGTATGAGGAATAAGAGCTGACCAACAGCCAATTAAAGAGTTTGAAAGGTCTCTCAAAACTCTGCAATTAACATGGAAAATTCAAGGCCTGAAAAAAACCCCACCAATGTAAAGTATTGCACGGATTTTTCCAAAAAAGCATCAATAGGCTCATATTCAAAATAGTAATAATGTTGCACCTGAACTCCTTATAAACCTTCCTACACATATCAAGGACTTGAAGTGCTATTACTTTTACCCCTACCCTGATTATAATAGGTTATTGCAATTCTCATCTGGTCTAGGGCCAATTAACTCCTGACACTTAATTCTGTGCTGGTTAACTACATTATGTAAGGTCATGCATCTTCCATGATTTTCATTGTAAAACTGAGTTTCTTCTGCTTTTAAGTTACTGTTAACACGTCATGTCTGAGCTCTGTGGATAACTCCATCCTTTCCTAGTCAACACTGTTAATGATCTCTACTTTCAACATTTTAGTCTTATTCTAGAGCTGGGGACCAGCAAGACATCACTAATCTCCACAATACAGGTCCAGTACTGCAAGTATTTTGTAAACCACCCACGTAACCAGCACGCAAATAATACTACTACCAATATTCATGCTGCTCTGACTCCAAAAGTACAGAAAGTTTGGTTCTCAAGTTGAGAAGCGAGAGAAACAAAAGAAAACAAGCCATTTTTCCCTTCGCACTGTCCTCAGAAACATTAACACCTCCAGCTTAAATGTAGCCCAGTTCCCTCCCTCAGCCATCAACTCCCTGGCTGACTCTGAGCATAACATTCCTGGAACTGTTCCCCACTTGGCTCTACAAGCATTCTGATGTGTGCTATCCCACCTTGATCCACACAGCCTTGCTGAGGAAGCTGAATGGCACCGGAGGATTGTCAGCTGCACGTTCCTCCAGACCACTGAAGTCAATTGTATCTTTGGCAAGTCGGGGCGGTGTCCCAGTCTTCAGCCTGCCCACAGCAAATCCCAGTTTCTCCAGAGTCTGAGCAAGCCCAATGGCTGGCTGGTCCCCTAGCCGCCCAGCCGGGTGCATCTCCAGTCCGATGAGGACCATGCCCCTCAGAAATGTACCAGTGGTCAGGATAACACTCCCAGCGTGTACTGTGCTCCCATCCCCTGAAACAACAAGTTTTCAGAGATGTACATATTTCAGTATCAACAAAGCCCTGGTATTCTGGTGCTTCTGTCTAAAACCAGGCTAAGAGGGTTCACTGAGGGTTTATCCATCTATTATTATCTAAAAAATAAAAAATCAGCATTTCAGTAATAAAAGCATTAATAACTCAAATAAACACCACACAGTTATTCCTATATATTTTTTTTTTACTCCTCAGCATGTTACTCCTAACACAGAAAACACAGTCCTGTGAAAAATTCCTATCCAGGCCTTTATTTCAGAAAGCTTGTTTATGAGAACATCAAGGAGGTCATAAAGCACAAGTCTGCTAGCAATAGGTCACCACTGCCCAGTAACGCTGACACCAGCATACACCATTTACCAAATAAAAACTCAAAACACAGCATGGAACTCAGTATCATCAGCCTGAAGAAAATTAAACTTAAGTAACCTCCCAACATCCTATCAATCCAGGTACAATTTTCATTATGTTACCCATATTAACCTAGTTTAGTTCACACTTGGCCTAAACCACTCCTATCAGCTAATTCAACTTTCTCACTGATGAATCAGAAACGTTTACCTCAAAGGCTGCTCTTAGAGTAAGAAGGTACTTACTGAGTTACCAGCACGTACCCAGAATAACTCCTGTGACTCGGCATTTCCCAGGATGGTCTGGTTCAGGCTCTGTCAAGAGAAGATCCTCCACCGATGCCTCACGAACTGTCAACAGCGGCGTGTTAAGGATTTCTGTCTGTCGTGAAAGGAGTTACTGCAAAAATCTAGGAAGTTGTGAGACATATGGGAAGCCCCAAACCTTGTCGATTTCCAAAACACCTATTGTCCTCTTCCCTTTTCTATTCTTACCAGGTGACTTGGCAAACACTCAGTTACTGTACTATCCTAATCTATCAAGTGGAACTTTTTATTCACAGATGGAGTTCAAGCTTAGAAGAAACTATTCAGTCGTGAAGCCTGAGACGTATATAAAATTCTAGAGAATTTTTTAAACTATGCTGAGCTCCCACACCTAACACCGCATTAAAACACCAAACAGAAAGGTATATAGGTTTGATAGAAAAATATTAAAAAACCAAAACAACCCCATCCATTCTCTGCAGTTTATTATAATACTTCAGATTCGATTCATTCTAATACTCCACCCCACAAATACGCACACGAAAAAAGCCTGAAAACAAAAACATGGTTTTAAACGAGTCATCACTCTCGACTTTCTCTTAAAATACCCCCACTCCTATCGAACGGTAGGTGCCCTTTTTACTACGCTCTATCGATAGGTATGGCCGTACATGGCTAATGAATCCTTCAACAGGGTAGCCCCGGGGCCACTCACACACACACCAGCACCACCGCTCCCCAGCTGACGCTCCTCTCTAACCCCTCCGAGCTCTTACACCATTTTGCCTCCCTACAAAGCCCAACTGAACTTGTACACGCCCCTAAGAGGGGGAAGAGGGGGCTCAGCCGCCGCCGGCAGCTCGCCCCGGCGCCACCCCCGCCGTTCTCACCTGCATGTTCTCCTTGTAGAGGCGCCGGTCGATCTGGGCGCGGAGGCCCCACACCGCCGGGCCCTTGCAGCGGTTCAGCACCTTGTAGTGCACCCCGGAGACGTCGCAGATCCGGCCGCAGAGCCCGTCCAGGGCGTCCACCTCTCTCATGAGATGCCCCTTCCCGATGCCACCGAAGGAGGGGTTGCAGGACATCTCCCCTGGGGAGGGCACACGCGGACATCCCCTCACCGCCACCGCCCAAAGCTCCTGCGACCTCCCCAGCTTAGCGTCGAGGAGGGGAACGGGCCCGGCCCCGCCGACAGCGGGGGGCCGGCCCAGCACCCCGCGGTACTTTCCCCACCCCGATCCCGGCCTCGACTCGGGCACCCCTGACGATACCGATAGTGTCGATCCTGTGCGTAAGCAGCAGCGTGCGGGCTCCGCCGCGAGCGGCGGCTGCTGCCGCCTCCGTCCCCGCATGGCCGCCGCCGATCACCACCACCTCGTAGCGCTGCGTCTCCCCTGCCCCGACCTCACTGCTCGCCCGGCAGTGCGGGAACCGCAGCGCCGAGGAGAGCGCCAGTCGGCGCCAGCTGCTCCGCAGCAACATGGCGCCTACCCGCGGCAGCGGCTGCTGCCCACCCGGCAGCGGGGAACGGCCTGTGGGCAGAACCGGAAGCACGGAGCGGACACTCCGCCGCGCCTCGGCCGCCCCGGGTCGAGAGAGGCGGAGCCGTGTGCTCCTGCGCGGCAGCAGTGGCGGGACGGCGCGCCCCTCCGCAGCCACCCGTTCTCTCTGCTCTGTGAGGAGCAGTCTCAGCGGGAGGCGCCTGCTGCTGGGAGCCCCGCCCACTGCTCCAGAAGTAGCGAGCGACTGGTGCGGTCGGGCTGTCTCGGTGCTCGCGTGTCCCCGCCCCGCCGGTGGGTGGGGCTGTCCGGGAGCGGGAAAACGCGCCCAGGGGATTGGAAGGAGGTGGGCAACCACACCGCACCACGGCCCTGCTCGACTGTCGTGGTTGGAGCTTTCCCGCGCTCGGGCTGCCAGGCATTGCTGGAGAGCGTGGGTGACGGTTTCGTTTCCTCGTCGGAAGCGCGTTGCCTTGAAGAGGAACTCGCCCGAGGCGAAAAAGGCGGGAGCCCCCCCCCCCCCTCCAGTAGGGCCGCGCTCGCCGGTCTACGAGCGCGGAGAGGAAGCGGAGCCATGGATGGTGCCGGCGGCAGAGGAGAGCGGGGCAGGCGGGGTGCGCGGCCCGCACCTGCGAGAGGCCGGGGTACAGTGAGGACCGCAGCCCGCAGCCACTCCCGGGGCCGCGACGCGGGCGGCAGTCCAGGCGGTGCCGCGACCCCCCGGGCGCCGCGGAGGGACGGGTCCACTGCCCGGCGCGGCCGTCCGGCGCGGCGAGCCTCCGCCCCAAAGAGCGTGCCGGCGGGACCGGCACCGGGCGGCGGAGAGGCGCTGTCTCCTCCTCAGAGCAAGGCACCGGCCCCCAGAACCCCCGCAGCGCGGAGACGAGTGGCGGTGCCCGACGGGGCAGTGGCCGCCCCCGTGATCGCCCGCCGTCGCTCGTCAGCAGCGGGTGCCCTGCGCCTGCGGGAGGTGCTGTCGCGGCTCGCCCTGGCGCGTCAGGACGTGTCCGAGGCGGCGGCGCTGGTGAACCAGGTCGTTTCGCACCTCATCCAGGCCATCCGAAGTCGGGACGGCAGCTTCAGCTCCATCGAGCGGCTGGGCGCCGGCAGCTACTACGAGCACGTCAAGGTGGGTGGGGAGGAGGGCATTGCGCGGGAACGCCGCCGGCCCAGCGCCGGCAGCGCCTCTCCCGCCGGCCCATCCCGGGCGGTGGCGTCCGAAGGGCGGGACGCACCCCGGTGGTGGCCCGGGTTCCGGGCTGGTGCTACTCCGCAGCCGGGGTGAAGGGAGCGGTGTCCGCGGCGGCAGGTGGACTCCCGGAACCCCGCAAGCGGAGGGCGCGGCGGGAGGTTTGCACAAGGTGGCTTCCCGCTCCTCCTGCCGCGCGAGAGCAGCTGTGAACGGGCCCTTCATGACGAGAAATGACTTCACGGAATTACTACGTTAATGAACAATTAACTATAAAATAGCTAACTTACTGCGAGACGAATGTATGTGCATTCGGTAACAGGCGCTGCCTGAACGAGACTCTCTCTAAAGTTGCAGCAGGTCCCTGCCCTGGGAGAGCACGCAGGTAAGCCCAGTGTCAGGGGATAGCACTGCATGAAAGACCCTGGGCCAAGACGTAGTGTTTTCGAAAAGCAGGAGAAAGAGCAGTGCCTTTTTTTTCCTGTTTCCAGCTGAATCTGATACGTGGGTATGCTTTTTTAAAAAAACCCAAACAACCCACAACAAAACAAAACCAAAACCAGCTTCAGGCATAGCAATGAATTTTATTTCCTTGCAGCTGATTCCTATGTGTAAAAGGCTAACTAAGATCAGCATTTATACCTTACTGAGAACAGCTGAAGTATCTTAAAGCTCTCTTAATAAGCTAAAGCTGGCAAAAAAACCTGCTAGCAGTAAATTGATCTTCTCCATTTGAATGCATAGCAATCTCATAATATAAATCCATAGAAACAAGCTCATATTTCACACCAGGCATGAGAAGTACACCAAGGCAGTTGTAGGTAAAACCGCAGCCAGTATAAAAGCCTAAAGGGACTATAATCTAAGCTGCACTGTGGCTGTTGTATTCTTGTACTTTGCAGATATCTGAACCAAATGAGTTTGACATCATGCTTGTAATGCCTGTTGCAAGACTTCAGCTGGATGAATGTGATGACACTGGAGCCTATTATTATGTATCATTCAAAAGAAATCCAAAAGAAAAGTATTTGTTAAAGTTTTTAGATGAAGATGGAAAATTATCAGCTTTTAAAATGCTTCAAGCACTGAGAGAAATTATTAAACAAGAAGTAAAAAACATTAAAAGTAAGTACGGAGAGAACAAGCTTTGCCTAGGAGTACTAAAAAGTCCAGCTACGCTGCACATACGTGTTGTCCTGTTAATAAAAATGTGATTTTCCTGCCAGTCACCTGTCTCTTTGTGGCAATGCAGCTTTAACTAACCCTGCCTGTCCCCTGTATCTGCTTTGCTCTGGCACTAAGAATCAGCACAAATATCAGAGCTAATTATGTGCTTAACCCATTGCTCTACTATGTGATCCTCTTTCCGTATGAAAATAATATTAAGGGTTCTGTCACATGACCTATACATACATTTTGAACCTCTCTGCTGTACACAAAGAGCCAGTTGAACTGGTAGCACAAGTAGAGGTTTTTTATGCATTACTTAGTATTTTAGGTTGATCTATATAGAAAACATATCTGGGTCCTCTTTTTCTCCAAAACCTTCAGAAACATTGTGGGCAACTCCCTTCAGTCTCAAGAGTCTTCAATAATGAAGCAGCTCACTAGAAAAACTTACTGTATTTCTCATTCTGTAGACATAGTAAATCAAGCGAACATAGCAGTTCAAACAGTGTGTTCCTTATTTTGCAGAATTCCTCTACAGGCCTTCTTAATGTTTTATTTAAATCCATATCCTGTAGGATAAAGGGCCAGTGACTGAACCCAGCTATTTCTTTTCATAGATTATATTAAGTTAAAACCTTAATGTTGTTTTAAAAAGAGTTTCTAGTGTATAAAGATCTACAAAAAAACCAGTTTCTTCTTTGTTACTAGATGTGGAAGTAACTGTGAAAAGGAAGAAGGCTGGAAGCCCTGCAATAACTCTTCAGATCAAAAATCCTCCAGCAGAAATATCAGTGGACATCATCTTGACTTTGGAAATTCAGCAGAGCTGGCCCTCCAGCACACAGGATGGCCTCAAAATCGAGCAGTGGCTGGGAAGAAAAGTCAGGGGAGAATTCAGAAATAAATCACTTTATTTAGTAGCGAAACAGAACAAAAAAGAAAAGGTTCTAAGAGGTACCTCCAATATAGAGATGATAAATTACGAAATATTTTCTCTACAACTTGGTCACTTACAAATACTATAAAGAAAGGATCCAGATTCTGTTTAGTATTCTGCCTTCAAGGTAGAGATCTTTATCTTATGTTGGATATATCTAGGTCAAAGACAACTGAAATACCTCTACAACATCAGATTTGTGACACTGCTTACCCTGTACTGAAACCTAAAGACAAGCCTGCTCTGCCAAGCTGTACACTAACCGTTCCCATGAGCATTCCATTACATCTACTAATTCTGACACACAGATATGGACCAGTGCTGTATTCAACAGCAACATCCACTCCTTTGCTTTGCAAGAAGAAAAAAAAATAAATATAAAGAGGCAGGGAGCATCCCTCTAAGTGGGACTGCAGATACAAGTTACGTACTTCTTCAGGAAGTAAATAGTGTACTTTTCTAGCAAGATGCATTGTTTCTCAAATTCTGGTGTGGCTACAACATACTTTTTTTTTTTTCCCTCCAGGCCACCATCACACCAAGCCTCCATCAGTTGGCAGGAACATCCCAACTCATCACTACATTATGAAAACATGATTTCAGCAAAAAGTTCAGGCTTTTTTTAAATTTTAAATTAGCATGCCTATCCTAACTGCCAACTAAGTCGTTACTGCTCTACTGAGCCATCTCTTCCTGTGAAAATTAAGTGCAAAAAAGAAAACTGAACCAAACAGGCAAGGGAAACCGTAACTTACACAAGGAAAACAAAAATGATTACTGGTGTTTTAAAAACAGGAGGTTGAGCTTTGCTAATCATTATTTTCAGAAACATCACCAAAAGAAGAACAAAACCAAATGCTTTAGAACATCCACCTTACATGACAAACTCACAAACCTATTACTTGCACAAAGAAATTGAAAACAATGGTGAAGATTTCTTTTCAATTCAAAACCAGAATGGTTAGGCAGTAAGGTTAATAATATAGAACAGAAATTCAACAGTAGACTTCTATGAGTAGTGCAAATCCCCAGTCATGCCCAACAAATGCAGAAAAGTTCAGAATTAATTTTAAAGTAAATCCGACCATCTAAGAATGTAGATAAAGCCTACAAAAAATGAACTATGTCCTATATTAATAACATTCTCATTGTCTTTGCATGGAGCAGCTGGCAAATTAAGGAGGAATTAACTAATTGTAGTCACTGAATTACAATTTTTTAGCACAAAGAAATTGCTTATATTCAAAATCAAGTCAATTACAAAGGGTTGTTTTGTGGTTTGTTTTAATTTTGTTCCTCCAACACCCCCCCCCCTCCCCCGCAGTCAAAGGCAGGTACTTACTACTGTGTAACAACTTAATCTTATACTCGACTTTAGGAAACACCTGGCGGCTCTCTTTCTCACATATTGAGAAGGCCATGATGAACAACCACGGCAGCTCAAAGACATGTTGTGAATCTGATGGACCAAAGTGCTGTAGGTCAGTATTTCATATGAATCTCTTACTTTAAGTCCTTGTGAGCCAGGCTAGCACTGTTTCAGTTTAAGACTTTGATCTAAGGGTAATAACTCATACTAGGGGGCAAGAATAAGGCTTTTAGGCATCGGTGTTCAAAAGAGGTACAAGATTGCACGTACTCACTGAACATTTGACTTACATTTATTCAGTGAGAGGTGAAAACAAATCACATTGCAGGTTTCTACTCCAGACATGCTTTAGAAAGCAAAAAACCTGCAACTTGTTAAATCATCTTTCCCAAACTGAGACCTGTTTAGAAGAGCCAGCTTAAAAATCTGATGATTCTGCTTTCTGAGCTTTGGGAGCAAAACTACATTTTATTCAAAGGCGATTTCTAAAACGATGGCAAGAAAAGAACTGCTGAATGGGATCAGGATGAATAAATGCAATTTTTCACTCCCAGTAAAAACTGGTTTCTGTACTTCTGCAAAGAACAAAACCCACAAGAGATACAGAACCTCCTTAATGGCAAACCAACTTCTTAGTTTACTTAATTCCATCTTGTACTGAATCAAGAAAGTCATGAGTGAACTGATGCACGATTCTTTGTCTTTGCTTCAGGAATATTATCAGACACACTATGCCCCTACCTAGCAGTGTATTAAACTGTATAGACCTTTTCCCATTGTGGCGTGCCATGGGAAGGTAGTGGCATTTCCTTCGGTGTAAATCCAAACTAAAAGGGCAGCTTTAATCTTAAGCAGTGCTCCGAGTTCATGTTATACTGGTAGCATCTGCAGCTGGGAGACTGTACTGCGTACGCACGCTGCTGACCAACACTTGGTATTTCTGTGTTGCTCTGGCCTCCAGTGAAAGTGGTGTGTGCACAAAACTATTTCAAGGAGATTCTAGCAATGAAGGATTTCTGTCCTGATAGGCAGTAGTTCCACCCTATTACTGCACTTATTTTCAGATTTTATTCAAAACATCATGGAAAATGTTACCCTATTAGAGTAAGAACAGTTTTACTGCTTTGATGAATAATGTCTATTTAGATATACAAAATACATATTTAGAAATATGTAAAGATACCTAATAAATTATTATTATTTAACAGGAAGGGTTGTCTTAAGCTTCTGAAGTATCTTCTAGAGCAACTTAAAATGAAGCATACAAAAGAGCTGGAAAAAATCTGTTCGTATCATGTCAAAACTGCTTTTTTCCACTCGTGTGTCATGTGGCCAAATGACACAGACTGGCATTTGGGAGACTTGGAATATTGTTTTCAGAAATACCTGGGATATTTTCTGGATTGCCTGCAAAAGTCTCACCTGCCACACTTTTTTATTCCCAAATACAACTTGCTCAGCCTGGAAGATAAAGCGAGCAGCGATTTCCTTTCAAGACAAATAAACTATCAATTGAACAACGGATTCCCAATATTTCAGTAGAGATTTGTAAAGCACTGTTTACAATAACTAATCGTGTATATTTGGATATTTAAAACCAGAAGTTCTGCACCTTCAGTTACTTCTCAGCAGTCTGATACTACAAAACAAAAATCAAGAACACTACAAAAAAAATTGCATCAAGGGGGAAGTCTGCTGAGGAGGGGGAGGGGCTCCTCCTGCTCCTCCCCATCCCTGGAGGGGTCTGCTTATCTTTCTGCTCCTGAGGACTGCTTCCCAGTTTGTGACTGCCATACATTCACTGTGATGAGTGTAGCTGTGTATATTTTTTTAATTTGCATTAGTAATAATATTAGTTTTGCTGTTTCATTAAATCTGTTTTCATTTCAACTCATGGGTCTCCTCTCCTTTTCCCCTTCTCTGCTGGGGAGGGGTCAGTGGGCGATAGAGCAGCTGCTGGAGTTTAGCCCTGAATACGGGCTAAATGTAGACAAACCCATATCAAGGAGGAAGAGTCTTGATGTGAAACGTTATCAAAACCAAAACGCAGCATGAATCTGACATTCTCAGAACTATAACTGAGCTCAATTTTTCTTATGTTGAAGTGTGTTAGGAAAAAATAGTATTTCCTATTACTCAGTTTGTACAGGTGATAAGTACACATCATTTGGGAACTGCTGTGCTCTACATAAATTTGTTTTTGATTTCTCTTAAAGAAGTCATGGGAAGTCCATATTTTTTAGCCTACTTTTTGAAGGCAAAATAACCTACTGGCTTAAATAATGCCCATATTTCACCTCAATTATGAGCAAATAAAAAAGAGGGAAAGCCAGAAGAACATTTAGAGAATAATTTTACTAAACTGTTCTCATCTTACTAGATTCAGTTTATTAGTTTGTCATTTACTCGTATGACAAATGAATGAACACAAGTTCAGACCAAGCATCAAATGAAGGAACAGCTCCTTCCCATATAACTTCCAAGGAATAAAAAACATTCTCCATTATTATTTGCAGTCCGTGTGACAGAACCTGACTTCCAAATGTAAAATTTGAATAGACTTTATCTGAACAAAATAAAAGCTAACATCGCTCAAGTAAACTCTTCTTCTTCCTTAAGCTAGAAAATTACATCCATAAGAATGAGAGCTTTTTTTTTCCCCAGTTAGACACAAACACTTGTTATGCTCTCCTCCATTAGAAGGAAATGCACACTTCTCTCAAAATAAACCAACCCAACCAAACTTGAGGCACAAGTTTTTATCAAAAATTCATTTCAGTGTTAAGATAAAGAATAATAAAAAAAAATTTGCTTCAGCAAATATCAGTTAATGCACTTTTCAAATAATTAAGTTATGCTTGGAAATGCTTCTGCATGTCCCTGGCAGATGGGGCATATCAGTGCAGAAGTACAGTGTTTTGAAGCCATACTGACAAATGTTGCTTACATGCGCTAATCCAGTTCTCTGAAAATAAAAGAAAAATCTTTTACATTCTTATATATTGATGCTGCATTTAGTTAAAAAACCCAAAAAAACCCCCAAACAACCAAACATAACCACAATATTTGTTTTTAAACAGTAGATAATGGCTTTAGAAATGATGCACATCATACGAGAGAAAATAATGAAATTATATAGCATCCAAGTGCAAAACTAGATTTATTTCTTTGTAGACTTCACCGAGTCTTCTTTTCTAACCCACCTTTTAAAAAGCATTTTATTTAAATGGGGCAGGTACAGAAAACAATTAGTGATAAAAACTTCTAAATGCAAGCCTATAGATGCTGACACCAACTATAATCACTTACTTAAAGTAACTTCAAGGGATTACAGTTACTTTCGGGGATTCCTCCAAGGTCTTCCTATGCCCTTTTCAATTTCTCTTCTGTTTTGAAATCGTTTGTATCTTTCTGCCATTGCAATAAGCTCTTTGGGAACTACCTAGTAAAAAAGCAGCACAAGAACAAGGTCAGTTTTACATATCTCTCAAATTTTAGCACCTGCTTTATAAAATGCTATTGATTTGGTTTTGATTTGATTTTTGTTTCTTGATTTTGGTTTTTTTCTCCTCTTATCAGATTTGCAATAAGCAAAGAGTTTCAAAATAGAAGGTTTAGATGAAGTACTAACTCAGGGTTTAAAGTTTGAATAAATGTCCACAATAACAATATCACAGATCCCGGGCAAAAGCTATTTAGTTTGTACTCAAACTCCCATCTCCCCAAATAAAAAGAAAAAAAAAAATTTTAATATCAATTTGCATCACGTCATGAACTGGAGGTTTACTATAAATCAGGCAAAATACTGTTTCTTGTTACAGAAAGAAACAGCAACATAATTGTCTCTGGCTTTTCAGATATGGTAGCAAGAAAAAAATAACTTCTTTAAAGGAATAAATCACATTCTGCTCCTATTTCCCATTCTATTTACAAACATCTGCAAGAATGATAGCTTGGAAAAGTACATGCAGATATTACAACTGGAGATATAATAAACTCAAAAGCGGTTGAGCTTCTTCTGATATAAATGTTGTTAATATTTACACTTAAACAAGAACATTGGTACATGCATCCAGAAGTAAAATACTGGAATAAAATACTATGAAATAAAATAGATCCTATGATTCCTTTGCAGATTTCTGTGTATGTTAAGTTACTTTTTCTTTGGACATGGAAAGCTAAGTTCTCAGTGCTTTTCTACGAGTTATCTGTAGGCAAAATACAGCTCAAGATATCCAGGACAAGAGATTGAAAGTACTCATTTTTTGCCTGAGACACTACACTCACCGAGAAAGGTCTAAGTTGGCTTAGACCTTCATGAACTATTACAGGTAACAACCCAGAACCAATACATATCTTACCCAGTAATGTGTATTCTTACTTGGTTTGCTCTTTCCAGAATTTCAGTCAGCTCAGATGCAACCCTTCTGTCATCCTCAGTGACAAGCGTTACTGCCACCCCAGTACGTCTAAAGAAGGAACGAAATAACCATTGCTCTTCAGAACAACTGCTGCTAGGCTTTTCCTACTGACCTATACAGTAATAAATTGTACTACAGGCAATATTATTGAACTGTCAGATAAAACTGGCTTGAGCATTTACTATGCACATGATGGAAAGCAACTTCATAAAGATCACAGTATGGCAATTGACCTAAAATACAGCAAAGGCACAATATTTTGGACAATAAACCTAACAAAGACAACATTTAAGTATGATTTATTCATATCATGATCAAAATAAAATGCATACACAAGAAAAAAAAATCACAGTTGTGTTAACCTGGAAAAACAGCATTCAAAAGTTCTAACACCAAACTACACCACCATGATAGGCTGAAAAGTTTGAATTCATGTATGTTTTTTCCCAATGGTCCGTCGAAGAACTCAGTGGCTCAGGAACAAACAAACAAGTAACATTTCAGATATCTATACAGAAGTTATTTTGAACTGTATTTCTTTCCCACATTTAAGCTAGTTTTCAAACATCCCTCATTCCCATCCACTTCAATTAAAAAACCCAAACAAATAAACAAAACCCAAAGAAACACACACAAAAAAAAACCCCAAACCAAAACAAACCAAAAAACAGAAAAAGGGAAAACTTGTTTGCCTTAAATTTAACAGTGAGCTACTTTCAAAAAAACATAAAGCAGTGTGTTATTTCTAAACCATGCTTTTGATAGGCTCTGGAGCCTTCACTCCCCCACTCCACTTCCCGTGTAGCTCTAGCAGTTGACAAAAGAAACACCTATGCAGTGCATAAAACATTTGGACTATATATCACCATGTTCTTGTAAACACTTACCCTGCTCTTCCAGTACGACCTACTCTATGAACATATTCTTCAATGTTGCGAGGGAAGTCAAAGTTAAAAACATGAGTAATATCATGCACATCAAGGCCACGGGATGCTAAGTCAGTAGCTACCAGTATTCTGACTTCACCTAATATAAGTACAGAGAGAATGGGAGTTTATGAAATAAATAGAAAATATACTCCAGTCTATTGGTTTTCTAGTGTATAATGTACTTATTAACTCAAAAAGGAAAAATATGCTTGTTGCACGTCACACTGAGTTACCTTCACATACAAGCTGGTAAGCAAGCACTCAAAATGTCATTTTACTATTATTTGTATTTCAGAAGAGGACCAGCAGGGTGCAGAAGCAAGAAACAGGCCTAGCTGACAAAGAGTTTGTGAAAAGAACAGAAACTTCAACAACTATATTCTCAGGTGGCATCCTTATCAAAGGACTACTCTGTTTTATTAGCATGTGATCACATAACACAAAGTATAACCCTACTGGCATAATAAAGAGCAGAATTGTTTCCCTAAAAGCGCCATCATTTGGCATTTAAATTTACCATTTTGTAAACTAACAAAATACTTTTCCACAGATATTTCAAAAATAGAATAAGCCTTATGTTAAATAATTTAACTCTTAGACACTTCAATTTTTCTTTAAGAGCAATCTCTTTACGTTTGATGGTTTGGTTTTTTTTTTCTTGGCAAATTAACACAGCACACATATAATGCAGAGCTCCAATAATTTCATTAATATGGTACTGAAGAGACATAGCACTTTCAAATAGATGGAAGTTCTGCACAGACAAACTAAACCCACACTTCGGCACAAACATACCTTTCTTGAAGTCATCTAAAGCCTGCTCTCGATCACACTGTTCCCTGTTACCATGAAGTGACTGTACTGGAATTCCTTGGAGACTAAAGTCACTTGCCAAGTCATCAACTCTAGGATGAAATAAAGCAATGGTTCTTAAGAAGAAAGGAAAAAAGAAAAAACCAAAACAAATAAACAAAAATGTGTAGCATCTAGATTCAGATCCAAAAGATAATAAAGTGACAACAGAAGGTAAACATATGCTTAAGGACAAAACCCTACCTAGGTGAGCTGATATTTATTATAAACCAGTATGAAAACAAGACTATTCCCCACATACATGTTTGCTTTTATTTATACATGAAGAGAAATAATAGATGATTTTTGTGTTATTCACTCAAAAAGCTCAGGTGTGGTACAATGATACCTCAATCTGGAGGAATGGATAAATACACAAAGAAACAAACTACTACTGTCAACACACTGTTGACAAGAGCTGTTACAATTGGTAATTATTACATAAACTATGAAACTATCCAGTATTTCTGTTAGAAAAAATTAACAGATTAATACTGGGAAGCGATTACATACGTAAGTTTTTTTCCCACAAAAATGATGACCTTATCTTCTGGCTTCATAGAATCAATGAAGCGCTGCATCAAAAGTCTCTTTTCCTCCTTGGTGACAACAAAAACTCTCTGCTCTACTGTATTTACTGCCTGTTAAACATCAAAAAGGGATGTTAAGTAGAAACAAATCAGCATATTATTTTTTTTCATTATTATATTATATTATCCCCTATTATATTATAAAACCAGTAATACGATATAATGAAAAAGTATTTTAAAACCAAACTATGTGTGAGTTTGGAGTTCAAACAATGCAGATTTGTGGTTTCCTAGTTACTTTAGGAGAACAGTAAAATTTATCTTTCACCAGTCAGCCAAATCACGTATTTGCAGAGATTTAAAAGGTACAGATTAGCAGATTAGTGAGGTGAAATAAATATACATAATGTTAGTGAAAATGAGATTGAAATACTTTCATTTTGAGTATATTTGATGTTAATCCAGAGCAAGCTGGAACATGGCAGTTTTACTTGAAAGGACAAGCTTTTAAAGGAGATTCTGTAGCCAATTTGAAATGATAGCTCTGTCCAATTCTTCCAACTAGTTTGTTAATAAAAACTTTATTCCATTGTATTTGAAGGTTGCTATAGAACTTCTCAGGTATACTACATAAGCAGCATAAAGGTCCAGACATTCTCATTGCACTGCATCATGACCCTGCAGCAAAGGCTGAAGAATCAAATACACAGAAAGATTCTCTATCCACATGGGAACCCTTCCCCCTCCCCACTCAGAGGTCACCTCTTCAATTAAGAGAAGCTCCCGGAAGAAATGAATGCATTAGACAAGAGAGCTACAAGAGCAGTTAATACCTTTCAAATTCTGATCCTCCATCTTTGACAAATAATGCCCTTTGGTAAAAGCTTAGTTCTGAACAGAACAGATGAAAAGTACATTTCCCCCTTACTTCTATCTAAAAGCATACTGGATACCAAGTTTGCTCATTCCCTATCACTGAAAAAAGTGGAAATGAAGAGGAAAAAAAAAATAATTTAAGAACCAAACTCAAAGCAGGACCAGGATGTGGACAACTTGGAAAAATTACTATTTCTGTAAATTCTGCTGGTTTTGAAGCCAACTACACATAGCTGCATAAGCATGGCAAGTATACAACTAGATCTACCTGAAAGACAGTTCTCACTCTAACACACACCTTCCTGCCCTAGACAAATGTCCTCTAAGAGTTTAGTACAGAGCCTCCACTTTGAGAAAGCAGCACTTAAACACAGATCCAGATAAGCATCTGTATGCATTAGAAGGAAAACCTTCAGAAGGAAAGGAAGTAACAAGAACTCGCTGAACAAAAGTGAAGGTTGCAAAAACAAGGTTCAAGCAAGAACATGTAGCACTGCAAAGTACAATACTCAAACTTCAATCTGACTGATGCTTGTTGCTTGTGAAGTGTTCTACTAAAGATCTAGGACTTCCAGACCTTGTTACAGAAACACAAGAATACAGTTCCATGTTACAGAAAGAACTGAAAAAACTCCAAAACTTTTAATGAAGCTTTAAAAGAATAATACGGAGCTGTTTTTTGAAAGTTTGGATTGATTTTAAAGCTACAAGCATTTGCTTACATACGAGTTACAAGCAAAATATTTTCTGGTGTAACCGTAGCTTCTTCTCCAAAAGAGAGAAAACAACATACCACAAAAGAAACCAACACCAAAAAAAAACTACACCACAAAAAAAAACCTACCAAAAAACACACAAAACAAAAACCCCAAACCAAACCAAAACAACACAAAAGCAAAACCCCCCAACAAAACAAAACAAAAAACCAAACCAAAAAAACCCAAACAAACCAAGAACAACTTACTGCTAAGTCCAGAGTGCCAACATAGACAATCATAGGATTTTTCAAATAGGATTTTGCTAGGCGACGAACACCATCGGGCCAGGTAGCACTAAACAGGAAGTGAAGAGGAAAAACACACATATCAGAATAGAGGGCAAAAGCTTCTCCAATTCCTCAGTCTCATCACATTCTTTATTTTCCTTCTTACACACCAGTGAAACACTTGAGTATGCAGTAGTGAGCTTATATAACATTTAGAAATGATCTTAAGTAGTTATTAGTAAAGAACGCTCAATCTCTGAAGATAATTTTTTCGGTTAAAAGTACAGGCAACGCTTATGGAGCTTTTCTAATGGTGCCAAAAGTGAGTTTAGTAGTTCAAGGATACCTAATAAGCAAGTTTCTAGTCTGTTTTTACCTTTAAAACAATAGCTCTGATGTAAAATATGATAACAAACATTATTATTGGGACACTGAATTGTTAAGACTCAAGAAGCTGCATAGCTTCAAAATTAATCTAGGTACAGACTAGCACAGATACTGATCAGAAGGTTTGGATACACGTTTGGTGCCAGATGGAGAAGTCAGGGTTGGCATTTCAAACTGATACGGCAAATGCTAGCATTTCCAGGGCACCTTCCTTTTTGGGAAGAACTTGATTGTTTTTAGAGTTGATGTAGAACATCAGAAAATGGGTATGAAATGAAAATAAGATCACCGAATGACTCATTAGGACAGACTAGACAGAATTAGAAAGAAAACTGATGCCATTCCCCTTTAGGCTAGTAAAAGTTTATTGTAACTGACACTTTTGTTTTGAAGTTAACTTGTGCAATAACTTTATGTTTAGTGTTCAAGTACCAAGGACTATGAGGGTTACACACCTTGTCATAACAGTTTGTCTGTCGGGCCGCACATCTATTAGGATCTTCATTATCTGAGGTTCAAATCCCATATCCAACATTCTGTCAGCCTCATCTAAAACCTGCTCAGAGCAAGGTTAGTTACTACACCTAGTTCCTTAGATAAGGGTTTCAGCAAGACATTACATAGCAGACCATTTTAATGGCAACGATTTTAATTGCAAAAGCCACTCCCTGACATATTGCAAAACATCTTCAGCTTCTACTTCATCTCTTCAATTTCCCGGCAGCTTTTTCATTTAGCCATATACTTGTGGCCAGAACAAGAAAATTCACCACACCTTTAAGAGCACTTCAAGTCAATGAAGAAGAAACAACTGTTTGTTTTATCAGTAATCTGGTTGATGCCTAAAATTAAGCACAGAATTTAAAGCAACAACAAAACCAAAACCAACCAAACTCAGGTGGGGGAACCCAAACAACACACTTTCAGTAAGAAGTTTTTGATAATTTCAAGAGTCAAAAAAAACCCCAACCCAAACCAAACAAACCCAAACCAACACCACCGCCAAAAAACAAAACCCAGCCAAACAAAAAAAAAAACCCAAACCAAAACCAAAACTCACTTCTACCTCATTAGAGATCTTATACCAGACCAAAATATCAGTTATCAATTCCTCATTAGAAGTAGGAAAAAAAAGCATGATTGTACATTCTGGCTCACATTAGGACACCACAGAAATCCCAGAGTTCAAAACTTGTTTCATCTGGTAATATACCCAAGAGAACAAGTGAGCTGAAGGTCTGAGTACAACCATTTGGGACAGATCTGTCATCTAATATACAAGCACACCTGTCAATGTTTTCAGAGTCTGAATTAAAGGAAGACGACTGCCATTCAACATCCATTTTTCTCCTTTGACTTTCAAATAAAGTTTATATAAACCAAAGTTATATGGATCAGGCATTTGAGTACTGACTTATCTAGACACTTATGTGGAAACCTAAGACTTTGATGATCCCTTTCTCCTGTCCTAATTTTGCTGTTCCGTTCTTTTCAGAGATTTTTAGTACATTATCTATGTGAGTCTCTGAAATAATAATAAATCATCAGCTGAGAGATGCAAGACAGGAATTCTATTTCTTGATTTAATCCTCTCTATTTTCAAAGGACTTGTAGATTTCATTAACTACTTAGATTTTAATACAATGGCAAGGTTGAAGTATCACTAATTTTGTATGCAGAGTTGACTACTACAGCCTTTTCAGCAGCAGAAGCTTTACAAGCTGTTAAGCACACTGTTACTTCACCCAAGAAGGAGGAAAAAATCCCCAACATGTAGGTATGTATATTAGATGGATTAGAGTAGTTGAAGTTTAGTTTCCTTACTTCTGATGGCTGCTCAGTAAATAATTAAGGTTGTAACAGATATGATGGATATTAACACCACTTCTTTCAAATGCCTCATAGCCGGGTCCTGGTTTATAAGCTAAATCTCCTGCCAGTTGACATAATCTTACACTTCTCATTATCCACATATATTTACTTGTTTATTAATATTACTCATTTCAGGTCTATTTCTTGGCAAAAAATTGTTTCTAGCTAGTTCTTAATGTGAAAATTATTTTCTTTCCTCTGTTTTAAATTAGTAAGTTTTACACTAATTTTTGTATCTGAAGAATAAAATTACTATTCCAATCTACCTTCTATATCCTAATTAATGATTTTTATATCTTCTTTTTTTTAATATATTGCATATAAATGCTTCCCAGTTATTCATGCACAACTCCAATTTCCTTAGTTATGCTCTATGAGCATACAATCAAAAGAAAAGAAAGCACTCAGATTACTGATGAAGGAATACTGATTTACATGGAACACAGCAAAACAGAAAGCAATCTTCAAATGACGCATACAGTAAACAATCAAAAGGTCATATATGACAATTTCTCAGTTTTTCTTCTGAACAATGAAAAACACCAACCTATCTTGAGTAATTGGGTTCCTAAAAATCTGAATCAAGACTGCAACTAACTTGGTGGTTCTTCCAGGCAAGACAACAAACTCCCGGCCTCTAATTCACCTTGCGTACAGTGTATTTTCAAATACAATTAATTCTAACAGAATTTAAGTTTTTGTTTATTAAACATTTGTATCCCAGTCCCCGACATTGGAAGCCCTTTGAAAAACAATTACTTCAACAAATACTACTCAGTGCACTTTGGGAGCATTTACAAGACTCATCAATGTCTTTAAATGAAAACTGTAAATGCTTTTCAGTGAAAAGCGTTCTTCATCCAAGGTGTTAAAGTTGAAATCTAATACTCCTCTCTCTTCTCTGAAAGAAGGCTGCAAGATTAAATTATGTGTTGACTGACAAATGACAGCGAGGCTGTGGGAATACAAAGCATCTTACGTATTAAAAAGTACAAGAAACTGCAAGGAAAAATAGTAACAAAAACGTTTTGGATGTCCAGCTTTTCATATGGGACCTAAAGAAGCACAGCATTTCCAGAAAGTCTGAGGCATGAGATGGTGACCACTTTGCAAAACATGGTTTATACACCAGTTCAAATCTTCTGAAAATATTTAGCTGCTAGAGATAGAACAGTAAGTGTTTTCCTCCTGCTTTACGTTATCATATTTTTCAATTTGATAGATAATCTTTTTAGTCATGTCATACTATACCCTGCACATACTGGTACATACAATATTGGTTACATATATATTCTTTATGAAGTGGTGTGTGCTTGCAGTATGACCACCACTTCATCTTGACAGAGAAAGATTATTAATCACAGAATCACAAAGGTAGGGGTTGGAAGGGACCTTTGGAGACCAACAGTTCTCAGAAAGCAAGTTTTCAGGCCTTTTTTTTCTCCTGCTAAGCAACTACATGTCACTCTTCTACACAAGGTTACTCTCCTGTCTTCCACTATCCTTTTTTTCAGTTGGACCAATTTCTAATGATGCTATACCACCACTGGCCTTGCCAGTAAGCTCACAACTGTTGCCTGGGATTGGAGCTACCTTGTTACGGTATAATCAGTATTTAACTCTTAGAGAGGGGGTGGGCAGTGAAGATAAGAGAGAAAACAGGCTAAACTGTCAAACTAGACAGCAAACCACCAGTTAAATAGACAACTCAAGAAATAATTTGAGTATGTGAAGGTATTTTACAAAATAGCAATGGTTTTAAGTGTCTAGCACAGCAAAAGGCACAAATGAAATGAAGACATGAGGATTCTCAACTGGGCTATTTTCCCACTGAAATCAGAAGAAAGTCACCTAAACAATTAAGTATGTTTGCAACTCTGGTGCTTATTGTGCAAGTTCTTATTAGAACTTAAGTCACTGGCAACCTTTACAAGCAAAGGGCAACTTGAGAAAGGCTTTTCATCCATTAATAACTGATCCTGACAAAAAAACCCCCTTAAAACAGCCAGCATTACTAATGTGAGATAACAATTTAGAATCTTTAAAATGCTTACTGTATCAGAAGTCTATTTTATTTTTTCCAGGAAATATTCCAAATCTGCAATGCAATTATGGTAAGTATGAACCATCCCTCCAACAGCAATCTCAGTGTTAAGGTGCATTGCAATTAAGACTTTAAAATTTTAAAGAAAACTTCATTAAAGCTTAAGTTCACACCAAGCCAACCATTTCCCAATGGGTGCATTACTCATTCTGTGTTAGCTACTTGCCAAGTAAGTTATGCTCTTCAGTTTTATGAAGTGGTTCATTTGAAGATCATTCAGTCTGCCAGGAGTAGCAATGACAATATCCACACCTTTGGTAACCACATCTATCTGTCCTTTTCGGTCCCCACCACCATATATGCAAATACTGAAAAAAGAAAGTATTTTACATAAGCAGTGTATGAAAAAGAAAGTATTTTACATAAGCAGTGTATTAAGGTTCAACTAAAGTTAATCTTTTTCAAATAAATGCCATCGTGTTTCTTCATTTTAAAAAGTATAATCTGGTATTACCAAGAGGCAGTAACGCAGTAAGTGTGACTGACAGCATCACAGTAAATAATTGACTTAACACTAAATGATACTCTCTCGACAGTTCAGCAATAGCTTTCTGCTGAAGTTGCAGTGGAAGTAATCATGAAAGGAAGGAAGATAGCTATTAAACTACAAGTATGGTTTGGGTTGTTCTGGAATTATTCACACTAAAAATAGGTGAACGTATGAAAGGATATATGATTTTTCTAAACAGTACCATTAGAAGTCAGATGTTCTACTGTTAAAACAATCACACTCAAAGTATTAGGCTTACCCACAAATGTAACACACTGTAAAATTCATTGGTATTTTGGGGCAGGAAGTAGAACGTGCATTTCAGTATTTGATGACTACAAGACTAATTCTGAATGCTATACAAAGTTACCATGGAGCCCTAAAAGTAAGTTTCAGAGTACAGTAATGTCTTCATTTAAATTTAATTTAATAGCTTAAATGATGATCTATACTCTCAAGCAGGTCTGTGGATGAAACCAAACTGGGGGAGCAGTTGATACCATAGAGGTCCAGGCTGTTACTCAGAAGAGCCACAAACAGCTAGAGAAATGGGCTGATGTGATTCCTGTGAAGTTTATCAAGAGCAAAAATGGGAATGGAATTAACCCATGGTTGAGGGCTAACACACTAAAAGATGGCTTTGCAGAGACACAGGAGGGCAAGAAACATTATTCAGCAGTGTAACCCCATAAAAAAGAAAGCCAACTTTATACTGTGCAGGAAGTAGCCAGCAGGTTAAGAACACTCACTATTCCCCTTCACACAGAATCACACAATGGTACTTGAGAGACCACACCTCAAACACAATATCCGTTTTTTGTACCTTCTGCCTCTATTACAAGACAGATCTATCCACACCAAGTCCAGCAGGCAGTTACCAAGATGGTCAAGAGGATGGAATGCATGACATGAGAAGCTGGTAACCAGGCTTGTTCAGCCCGAAGAGAAGTCTGTGAGATCTTACTGTTGTCTACAACTATCTAACAGCAAGGTGCTGAGAGGACAGCCAGACTCTTCTCAGCCGTCGACAAAGACTGGCAAGAAGCAACAAAGCCACAATATAGATAACTCCAACTACATTAGAAATAGATTTTCATTGTAAGAATTGTCAAAACAGTCATCCTAAAAACTGGTGAAATACCAAATCTGCATTTACTGCCTTTGCCATCTCTCTTCGCAAACACAATTATTTTAGTAAGTAAACTAAGCCTCTAGTGGTAGGAAAAAAAAAGTTACTTAACAAGAGAGATTACCTTTTAATTCCTTTGTATCTGTACTTTGAACACTCTGCCTCTACTTGAAGTGCCAGTTCTCGAGTGGGAGCAAGGACTAACATTCCTGGCCCCTCACGCTGATCTGTGGATCTGAAATAAAGCATCTTTAGAATGCGGGTATATAAGGCTAGGCAAAGTCCATCACATTTGACAAACTATTTTTATACTGCTCTAGACTTTCTCAGTACATTGCTACTAACAGGATCTATGGTGACAGATTTGGTACTTATTCCACCAGGTTTATAATTTCTTTTTTTTTTTTTTTTTTTTTTTTTCCAACTTGTCATTTATTATTTTCTTTACTAGAAAACTGTCACATGGAGGGTGAGGGCAGGAGAAAGTATCCACACCTGTACAAGTCAGACATGTGAGCAGTTCTTACATTGGTTGTGAAGTCAAGTGAATGAATCCAGGCATTAAGTATGCTAATGTCTTCCCAGTACCAGTCTGTGCTATACCAATAAGATCAATTCCTTGGAGTATGATCGGCCATGCCTGGGACTAACATAAAACAAGAAAATACTTACATGTATTTTTCTCTTAAGCTTCAGTTAGAGAGTCATCAAAACCGAAGGCATACCTGAATTGGTGTAGGCTTTTGAAAACCAACTTTTCTTATATTAGTCATAATATCAGGATAATGCTCAAAAACATCTTCAAATTTACAAACAGGATTGGGAATGCAGCGCTTTTCACCTTCTTTTAAGTCCTCACAAATTATATTATTATTTTCTTTCCTGTATAGAATAAAGAAATGAAATTGCTTTAAAAATCTCATTATCTGAAAATCAGAGCTAAACCAAGATTGCCTTTCTGGGTTTTGTTTGTTTCTTTTTAATTCCTGGAAAAACACAAAACAAGTTCAAACTCTTGAATGGGTTCTGTAACCACTCTAACTTTTAAGAAAACATTACTACAGAAACATTTCTCCTGCAGGCATAAATTACCATTCATTCTTAAGAATGACTAATTTGAAGTTATATGTGGTTATTAGCATGAACTACAGTCCTGTCATATCAGCCTTTGATTACACTCTATTACAAATTAAGTAACTGTGACAAGTTCTTAAACCTAAAGACAACCCAGAATGCAGAGAATGGATTGGACTTCTTTGTCAGAACCCTACATTCTGACAAAAGCTGTTCTAAAATATTGTCAGCTCCCTGGATGCTCTAGAAAATACAAACAGAACAGCTGTTGGTTTGTTGGGTTTTTTTTGGGGGTGTGTGTGTAAATAAATGTGGTCAGTAAGAGAAACTCCAAAAAACCCACTCAAAACTCAATGAAACAAACCCCCAAACAAAACAATGCACACAAAGAGCTACATTAAAAACAGATGATCTGAGGCTCTCAATTAAGAAGCATTAACACATATAAGTAGTTTATCTTCATTCCAGTCCTGTATTCTTCTGAAAATTCCATTCAGTAAATAGTTTTACTTCAAGCAACATGTGGGCTAGAAAAAGAATGGGCAATTCAGCCTCTCCTCATGTTTCCAAAAGTGTTGTTTTCAGTTTTTTCCCCTCCCAATAAATGTCTTTTCTTCCTTAAAGCAAACAAATTCGGTGAAAAAGAAAAAAAAAAGTCCTTCATCACACAACTTCTATTCCTCAGTGCAAGTTCTGAATCTACAGAACAATGTTCTGTTACTCTACTTCTAATAACACGTACACATACTTTAAATAAACAGGTATCAATTCCATGCTTCACTGACTGTGGCAAGGTTCCTCTGGTAGGCATGCAAGGGGGAAAAAAAAAAAAAAAGACACCATGCAAAAAGAAAAGTAATAAAAGCCAATGCTTCAAGAATGTTCACCAACTTCATTAGAATAGTGAAAAGGATTGAAACTGTTACCAGCGCCTGAACAGAATCACTTGAAACAGATGGTCTGCTTTTCTTGCAAAGTAATTATGTAGATTGCTGGATCAAAGTGAATGGATAGAGGTAACTGAGGCATGTACTCACCAGGATATACTTGTAAAGAAAGATAAGATAGACAGATAGGAAGACAACAGTAATAGAAGTTGAAGTTTGTTTTGAAGATGGTATTTGACTAAGATATATGGGGAGAAAAATGGCAGTGAAGATGTATGCAACATGTGAGCAATCATATTTGGAAGCACCTAGAAATTATGAGCATGCAGTCTCATGAAATGCAAAGAAACAGCCCAAAGCCAACAAACTATCTTTTATCCCTTCTGAAAGTCAACTAGATCAAACACTTCTAGAGAAGCAGTTAATCTCTAAAAGTAAAATTTTCCAAGTAACTAATAATCTCATCTGCTAGTTATTAATTCCTAAGAAGATCTAAGTTATTACAAGACCTTAATGTTAATGCTTCTGTCTCAGTATTCCATCTCCCTTTCTGGGATTTATACCTTAACACTTATTTTTGCCAAGCAATTGATTCCCTACAGAAATGATTTTACCTCCACAGTTCCACTTCTTCTGGTGACATAGATGCAATCCTTGATGATTCTTTATAGAAGTTTTTCTCAATTGGAGGCAAGTCTTAAACAATCAGGAAAAAGTAAACCGGAGTCAGTAAGAAATGCTACAGATTCAGGGTAAGTCTGGCTAAAGCTTAAGATGGAAATCCCCAAATCCAGCCAGGGCCTTGTGCTAGGAAGACTACTGTTCATTGTTTAGGTAAAAGATGAAGTGTTTGTTCTGTCTCATCCTTAAGTATCTGCAAAAGAACCACTTGCCCACATTTCAAGTTCTGAGGTAATTTCTACTAACATATATATTATTTAACAATTATCAGACTTTTGCTGTGGCCGCATATAAAACAACAGTATTTTCTAAAGGTGAAGTCAAAATACCAATTGAGTACCAAGTTTAAATCTTCACACAGCAATTACAGTGTCCTTCATGACCATGCGGAGCAACACGGACATGGTCACTTCACTGCAAATACTTTTAACTGATTTGGACACCAAAAGATTCCGCCATCTCGAAGCAAAAATTAAAAAAGTTTAGGCATTCAACAGATTTATCATATAAAGACAAGTACCATACAATCACAATTTAAAAACTAACCTGCCCACTTCATTGCTTCGTATTTAGCTGTGTTTTCTCGAATAGAGGCCCAGTTAATCACTGGCCTCTTTGGGTTATTTTCAGGCAAGGTCTTTCCTGTGGAGTTAGTACCAAAATGCTGCTGTTTGATGGAATCTGTTAGAGTGGGGGAGAACACCCTGTCAAAACAAACATTTTCCTTTCCTTTTCTATTGTAATGCCTCTTATATGATTTTGAATAGACAGGAAACAATTAAATAGAAAATTCTTTCCTAGGTCTTAGCCTGAAACATTGGTAAAACTTGTACAAATCCTGTTCTGGTAAAAAAAACCAAAAAAACAAACGCAAACCATGAAGTATTTCAACATCTTTAGCTACTTGAAGATAATAATGACAAGTTCTGAAATGTTGCTCCTCCAGCTATAAATAAAGCTTGTTGTGCTGCAGGCTTTTGGAAAACTTACGAACCCAGTAGATGATACGCAGAAAGCTTTATTTTTAACAGCTAAAAGAGCAAGGTTTACTTTTAAAGCATCCCATGACACCACGATGAAATCTCAGTGTAGTTACTCTTTTTGATGAGGTTAGCACTTCTTAAGAAAAGTTTTACACTTAGGATATAAATGGCAACATGATTATGTATCAGTGGAAAAGCAGGAAACACGGGGAAAACACCGTCACACATACTAAGGAAGCATGAACTATTTCTAGCCTCTTACAATATACTTGTCCACCTTCTGGGGTGCTTCTGAAAATCAAAACTACTCCATTCTTTATTCTAACGCTTCAGTACAGCTCTTGGATCCCTTCTTCCCCATCAGTGCCTCAGGTAACAACTACAGGCTAATGTCCCATGAAAGTAATAAGAAGTCAGCGTTGCCCATGCTATAATCAGTGTGTTTACTTGATAAGTTACCTTTAACAAAGCTTATTAAATTTTAGTACTGCATAGATACAAAATTAAGACATAAACTAGAACCAATAGTTGGGGGAATCAGGCTGATAATGCATGAAACCAAGTAGTGTAACAGTCTGTATTCATTAAAATTGTTGAAAACACAAAGGAACAGATCTTCACAGAAAGTCTGGCAGTTTGAGGGGGTGAAACTGTTCATAGGTAAGAAGGTAGGATGTCCGAATATTTCTGTTATAAGGAGGTATGCTACTGCCCAAGTGAAAGTTAATTCACTTTCGTAAAATACTAGCAATACAAGAACACTCCAGCAAACTATCAGTTATATGGAAAGACAATCCATAGTATTTCCCCGCCCCCAAACACATATCTTACCTTTCTCAGTTCCACTTCTAATATAGTTTTGTTCAGATCTTGTAACAACTTCATCAATCAACGCCTTGGCTTTGTTTTGCACATCAACAGTGCCAAAAATCTTTACTTCGGCTTCACAGGCTCCCTTTATAACCTATGTTTATAAAACCATACTAAGATTTAAATATTTTATAAAAAATAATACTGAAAGCCATCTTTTCCCTTTTTTTTTTTTTCCTTCTACATTTTAGCTTCTCTTACCAGAAGAAGGTGCTGTAATTCCCATTCTAAAAGGGAAATCAGTGCATATTTAATGGAAAAAAAAACCCAACCCAACAAATCAACCAGTAAGCTTTCTTACTTTCACATACCAGTCAAGTTGCACCCTCAATTCAACTTTCTTATTACCACGTCTTGTTGAACAGTAGAATTATTACAGCCATTGCAACACCCTTCAACCTGCTGCAGGAACTCTGGTTTACACAGAAGCAAAACCAAGTATGTTCTCAACAGAGTCCAGGCCTGGATGACACACTGAACATGGTACCTTTATTCTGGAACCTGAAGACTCCTCAAGTTCTCTTATTTTAGCTCCGCCCCGACCTGTTAAAAAAAGATACACCTGAGGCATTACAGAAGTACAGACCAAACTGTGAAAAACTACATGGCAACTCTAAGTATTCTGGTTGTGATCAGAACCCAAGACCTTCATATGTGTGCATGCATCCATAAATAAAAGAACTTGTGACACCAAAGTGTCAGAAAATGCAGGAAACAATTTTGGAAATTAAGCAAACAGAAGCTGAAGTGGAGGAAAACACCTCAGTTGAAGTGGAACAGCAAAACCAGTTCATGGAAGAGTCAGCCTTCCTCCACGTGCCTAGAGGGGCTTCAGCACACTTTGCAGACTGCTGGCCATGAGAAACACATCAACCCAACCACTTTAGGGAGGAAAAACTCAGCCACCCTAGCAAGCAGGAGAACTCTCTTCAGCCAGGACCCTGCAAAAGCACCCTGCCAGCCCCGGGCGAGAGATGTAAGGAACTGGGAGCCTTACAAACAAACCTCTTGGCGGCCAGATCCCCTCGGCCTCTCCCACCCGCTTACCTCAGGGGACCAAGCACCCCGGGGGGAGGGGTGGAGGCGAGGCCGTTATTACCTATGAGAGCCCCGACCAGGGCGTTATCGAGGTAGAAGCAGAAGGGCACCGCGGCGTTCTGAGCCTGGCCGGCGGCAGCTCGGCGCGGCAGCTGCCGCACCGCCCTCTCCGGGCCGCGGGAGCTGTAAGCGCCTCGAGGCTCCTGCTCTTCCCCTCCCAGGCTGGCTGACACCTCCCGCCACCACGTTACATTCCCTCTTCCCTCCCCGCCCTCTACAGAGGCGCGGCTCTGCGAAAGGGTGACCGGAGGCTGGCAGAAACCCCCGGCGACAGCAGATGGCAGCCGACCCGAGGCGCCGGCCTCCTCGTCGCTGCTAGTTTCCCAGTCGGACATGGCGCCTGCCCCGTCGATCACCACGGCCCATGAGGAGGGTCTCGGCGCGCCTTAGGCTAGGGGCGCGCTGATTGGCCAGAGTGGGCCGCTCTCTAAGCAGTGCTTGGCTGGCGCAGGGAGGCGGCACGCAGACGCTAGGTTGGA
>WTSP01010791.1:0-49472 GCA_025331215.1 Actenoides lindsayi
GGGACGATGCGAAGGATCCCGCTCCCGCCGAGAACTTTTCCGAAGGGAAAAGTCGGTGCCGGTGCAGCCCCGGCCGAGGGTTGGGGGAAATAACTCATCTCCGAGAAGGGGCTGGGGAGCGCGGGGAGGGTCTACCCCGCACCGAGAGCTCCTCCAGAAGTTCAGCCCCTGGAGATGCTCGTGTTTCAGGGTAATTCTTTGCTTTCCCGGGAGGGTTTCTAGGATTTTCCAAGTTGCAAACGTCTGGGAATCGCTGCTCACCTGCGCTTTCCAGGGAGTTCTTGCGGGAGAGGACAGAACAAAGTAGAAGTCCCGAGGAAAGACTTGCGCAAGCCTGTCATTAAAATGGTTTCAGAGCACTTGTGCAAGGCTGAGTTAAAGCTGTGCTCGTATCCCGACTTCTCCACTTCTTGATCGAGTGCTTGAACGTGTGATGTTAATATCGAATTTGTGATGTTAATAATATTCTCGCATTTTATTTTTCCCGTGTAACAGTTGAGAAGCCGGAGCAAGGTCTGTCTGCTGGAGAAAGGGGACATGGCTCCTTTTGTTTGCCCTTGACCACAACTCTTCAAAGTTACCCAGAACTGGTACAAAACTCAAACGGGGAAAAAAAAGTCAGCGTGCACGTACCAGCTGTCCCTTCCAGGTCATGCTCCACGCTTCCAAACCTGAAAGCCAGGCCTCATTTTGAGCAGTCTTATGCATGACCGAACCCCTTCCAGCAAGGAATTCACTTGTCAGATGTGTGCGTGCCCTATTTTGCGGCTAATCGGGACTGGGAAGTGACACAAGGAAACAAAGAGCCTGGTCTGGCTCCCTGCGCTGCCCCAACACACGCGCTGCCAGGACAGCCCACAGACTTGTGCTGCTTCCCACAGTCGCTCGCTCATCTCGCTTCTCTCAAGCCATGCGTGTACCGGAGTGACTGGCAGCGTAGGAGAGCCGGCAGGCTCGGGGAGCCCATGTGCAATAGCTGGGGATGGAGCTCAGCCTGACGGCCTCCGGTGCTGGCCGAGCTGATCAGCAAGGCTGATCGCTTCTAAGAGGGGTGACGGGGAAGACTGTCCTTCCCTCACACCCTGCATCCCCAGCATTCCTTTCCCCCAGACAAGATTGTCCAGCTCTGGAATCCTCAGCACAGGAAAGATGTGGACCTGTTGGAGCGGGTCCAGAAGAGGCCAGGCTGAGAGAGCTGGGGTTATTCAGCCTTCAGAAGAGAAGGCCCTGGAAAGACCTTGTTGCAGCCTTTCAATACTTCAAGGGGGCCTGTAAGAAAGATGGGGACAGACTTTTTAGCAGGGCCTGTTGTGATGGGACAAGGGATGATGGTTTTAAACTGAAAGGAGGGAGATTCAGATGAGATAAGGAAGACACTTTTTACACTTAGGGTTATGAGACCCTGGCCCAAGTTGCCCAGAGAGGTGGTCGATGCCCCAGCCCTGGAAATAGCCCAGGTTCAGGTTGGACAGGGCTCTGAGAAACCTGCTCTAGTTGCAGATGTCCCTGCTCACGGCAGGGGGGTTGGATTAGATGACCTTGAAAGGTCCCTTCCAACCCAACCCATTCTATGAGCTCTCATAGGGCTGTTTTGTAAACTCCCCATCGCCACAGGCACTGCTTTGCAGCCACAGAAGCCACAGTCTCTGGACTAAGTGGCACAGCCACCTCCAGGCAAGAGAACAGGGAAGCTTCATCCAATGTCACATAGCACAGCAGTGAGTCAGCTCCAATCCCAGTGCCTCAGGCACCTCTGTCCATGTCTCCATGGGAAGCAGAACAGATTGCCAGTGCTCAGGAAGTTGGAATAAGTACCTGAGCACCTTCCAAGGAGCAGGGCAGAACCTGCCATCCCCAGTATGAAGGGCAAATGCAGAAGTGGACTCCTGAAGTTCAAATTCCCTGCTGTGTCTAGCCCTTGTTTTTGTCAATCTCTCTAAGAGGGTTCTTTCTATTTGGAACTTTAATTCTTCATTTTCACAGTTAAAGCTGTGCTGATCCCCTGTGTTTGAGCAGCAGTGACTGCCTTACGTCTGCTTTCACTGGCTCTGTAACGAGCTGCCAAATTTGTCACTTTTAGAATCACAGCACATGTTGTACTGTACCTTGACCAGTAAAAACTGGATTGGTCATCAGGCTAAATCCTCCAAAGAACAAATGCTCTGGAGGCCCATGAACCCTGAGGAGCAGCAGCACAGCAAGCAGGGAAGGTTTTATATCTCATCTGCACACCAGCTGATAGTTGTGTCACACGTGTGAGCTCACAGCTCAAGGAGACTCTTGTTCACAGCTGAGAGCTGGGTGTGACGTATTTTCATCACCATCATTCTGCAGGATGTGTTATGTGACAGCCCTGCTAAGCTAAAATTCATCTGGGATCCATGTGAGCATCACATGAGCTGCGGCTGCCCTGAATAGATCTAACAGAACTACTCCTGCCTCATGGAAAAAAAAATAAAAAATTGAAATACACTATTTAGGAAAACCATTTTGCTAGTAAGATTTATGAGACTACAGATTTCCAAGGGCTATTTTCTGTTTGCTCACAAATGCTGCAACACTAATGCAAGTGTGAGCTGTTCCCATCGTAATCCTAATGCTGTACTCATGTCTGGGCCACGCTGTTCCCAAAATTGTTCTTGCTGGTAATGAACAAAACCCACAAACCTCAGCCAGAACTTTCTCTTGACTTTCCCATCTGTTATCCTCCATGACCAATTTCCTACCATTTGATCTCCTAGTTGCAGCCAGTAAAGACCAGTTGATCAAGCCATTAGTTGGGATAGCCCTAGATCCTGGAAGCTGGCATCACCTGAAACAGCTCAAATACAGCCAAGATTTTTCATTGTCCTCATTCTTGACCCTGTGCCTGTCCAGGACCTTACTGCTGCAAGAAGATTCCAGGACGTAGCTGCTCCAGCCACCTCTATTAAAGGAAGCCTTTGGTCAGCCATTAACAGTGCCGAGCCCATGACCTGTGTCAGGGCTGCTCCTGCCCAGAAGACTCCCTGACACCAGCCCTATAGATAATCAGGTCATTACACTGTACAAACCCCTGTATTTGTGTTTCAGCTGCACAGCACAGCTTCTCCCAGGGACCCGTGGTCCTGCCTTTACAGGGAACTAATTTAATGATTAACAGACCATCTTCACCTCTCTAACAACTGCAGTTCTAATAACAATACCCTCCTTTCTGCAAGGGTCTCTAAGCTCTTTATAAACATTAATTAATTAACAGTGCATCTGGGGAACAGTTGAACATTAACACAGGACAGGGAGAAGTTTGGGCACAGGCTTTGTCTGAGCAAGGCTGGCTGCAGCCATCCTACCTCACCTGCTGGTCCAGCCTTATCTCACACAAGATGGAATGCTATCAGCTCAGCCTGTGAGAGCACTCTAAGACCTGATTCAGGCTGTCTCAGAGCTTTAAGCAGAGCCCAATTATCTTTCTTTTTTGTCTGCGGTCACTGTGGTTTGGTGGCCTGTCTACCAGCAGCCTTTCATCTGTTGGGATGAGTGGGCTGGTGCTTTCTTCCTCCTTCAGAAGGTGCTCTGCATGTTCTGGGCCCTGCTGCAAACACACACCAACAGCTAAAATGGTTCTTTCAAATAGGATATCAACCCATGGTCTTGATCTTGTAAGCATCTCTGAAACTCCATGTTGGGTCCTGGATTTTAAAATGGGTCAAAGCTCCAACAAGCATCAAATCATTCTCTCAGATTTCATACTAAAACTAGAGAAACCACAGTTTTACTTGGTTTGGGATGAAAAACCATGTCTAGTCACTGAGAATGTTGTGGGTTTATGGGAGTTCAGAGCCATACGGTCCCACCAGAGAATGTAAAAAAAAAAAAAAAGGCTACAAACAAAAGGACAGATTATTTAATACAGCAGAATTTATTCTTAATTTCCAGCTAAACCCCAAACCCTCAATACTTTGACATCACAGGACTTGAGGCTTTGAAAGCCTGAGTATGTGGATCTTGGGAGAAAAAGAGACTTTTAAATGAGGTCCAGCATTTCAGTCATCAATGTTTCCTGTTGGTACATTCACACTACCAGAACCCATCAGTGGGAAAACCATGTACTGCTCTAGTGCCCAGACAGGAACTGTTTTTCACAGTAATCCTACCTAACTTTTATTGGAGAAGAATTTTCTATATCCGGGGTTTCTGGACAAGCTGGTGCTGCTCTCTGGTAGCAAAGAGGAGCTGCGTTGATGCTCCTTTGAGTCCTGGCTCTGGCAAACATTTCAACAGATGACCCAACTTCAGATAGTGATTGAACCCTGTATTTGTAGAACCCCTCCCAAGTGTCAGGACACAAGCAGTTCTGGTTAGTCACAGGCCAGCCAGCATGGGCAGGTGCTGCCTAAGATCAGTCACAGAGCTGGGCCAGCAAGCTCCATCTCCAAAGGCAGCACTTTGCACAAGACATCTCCAGCCTCGTGCAGCAGGGTGGCTGGAGACCCATCCCATGGCTCATTCACCAGAATGAATTTGTGATCGCAGGATCCTAAGAAGAAAAAAGCAACTCACCCCTTAGTGGGATACCCTGTGTCACCTTCCTCTACAATTTATTTCAATATTATCACACAGTGGAATATAAAGCTGAAGATCAATCTCATAACCATATTAAGACACTCTGGGGTGCATTTTATAGGGCCATTACTATACTTCTTGGGTGGTTAAAGTCATCCACAGCGTAAAGTAATGGTTCTATAAAACATGGTCTGTCATATCCCATGGCTTAAGTAACACACACAGTGTGGATATTGTTGAGCTTATTGGGTTGAAGCATAAGGGCACAGAGTGACCGCCTGCCCTCCTGGAGATGCTGCCCTCGGGTTGTCTCTCAGACAGCATAAAACCAACAGTCATTATAAAAAGTGAGACTCTAAAAAAAAAATCCTACACAATTATAAATTATGGATCTCATTAACTTTCATTAGCATTTGTGTGCCTGAGTTTATTAGTCTCTTTCAGGCATATCTTCCCTGCAGAAGCTGTTGCTGTTCCAGGGTATGATTGCTGTGGGTGGGGCTTTTTTGGCAAGAAGGAAGTCAGCCTTGGAAAGCTCCTGAGAAGTCAGGAGGAGAGGAGAGAGGGTAGAGCCTGTTGGTTAGAGCAAGGATGAGATTGACTTTGCAAGAGAACCTGAACCTGCCACGTTTCAACTTTTATTGATTTCGGGCAGATTTTATAGGGGTGGATGTCTGGTACACATAGGAGCATTTCCAACTGCTATTTCCAGAAAGAAGAAAAAAAAAAAAATAGTGAAAAAACCCCACAAAGCAACAAAAACAACCAAGAAAAGCCTTGAGTTTTCTAGTCTTTCTTAACTATGATCTGGTCACAGGAGCAGCAAGTTCCTGCCCCTAATCTGGCAGATATTAAGTCACATTCTTCCCTAGGAATTTTTCTTTTGCTGTTTTAATAGCTGCATGTGAGTTAGAGACTCTTCAGTAGACAATAGCTCTGCCCTGCTAAGATAAGCTATCCAAATTCATCTGTCTCAGCTGATAAACCTCCCACTTTCTGCTTCTGCTGCTCAAAAAGGAAAAGGGCTCACATCTGATTTGTAGCGTGAGAGCTCAACACAACCACCCAAGGCACCAGCACTCACCCAAATTCACTTCAGACACTGAGAGTCCCATTCTTTCCTCCTTTATTACCCTCCTCCTTCCCTCTGCAGATATGCAGAGGACCATGTTGCATCCTCAAACTCCACCACCAGCTCTGCTGAGGCTAATGGAGATAACATTACCTGTATCATAGACTCATAAACTGGTAGGGGTTGGAAGGGACCTCTGGAGATCATAAGGGTCCAACTCCCCTGCCAATGCAGGAACACCTAGAGCACGCCACACAAACAGATCCAGGTGGGTCCTTTCCCTCCTTCCTACACAATACCATTTCTCCATCCCATACTCTGTACCTCCTCGCTATTTTCTCTATGTATCTTCAACACATAAAACTTGCTATTCCTTCCCCCTAAAAATCCTGAAAACTAGCAGGAGACAACTAAATCAGGAAAGATTTCTGCTGTGAGTCTTTATGGCGCCATAAAGAAGAGCAAAGTCTGAAGCTTTCAAAGGTGCTGCGTGTTGAGTAAGTTGATAGTCCCTTGTGATGGATGTGTATTCAAGTCTGATGGCTTAAATGTGGAAGAAAAAGCAGAAAGAAAAAGCTCAGAATAACTCACCTCTCCCCATAGCACAGCCTGGTTCAAACAGCTTGAGTGGAGCTAATTAAAGGTGTCAATCTCATGATCTGGTTTGAAAATAAATCTAGCCACAAAGGCTCAGCTTCCCAAAACTAACTGGCACATGGGATTGAATCTGTGCAGCATCTTGCCCACCAACTCCACTATGCAGGTTTTTTGTTTGTTTTCTCAAAAGTGGAGAATTGAAGCACAGAATATCAACAGCAACTCTGTATACAGAGTAAACAGCAGAAATCCCTTTCCCCCTCATAGCAGCTCTGTTATAGAATTCTTTTCCCCATTCAGAGAACTGTTTTCATCCTTACAAAAGCTTTGCCTAAGTACACTCAACAAGATTAAAAGAAATAAATAAGAAAATAGCAATACAGCACATTGATGGGACAAGCTGAGGGTTTGGGAAGGAGCTCCTCCAGAACAGTATCTATGTGCTCTCCCTTCAACAGTGAGGAGTATCTGGGAGGTCCCTCTTGGATTCATAATTATAACTCTGGCAAAAGCCACGACAGACACACAGCAACACACAGCACGGCCCCAATCCTGTGGCCATCTGGGGACTGACTTGACTTTGCTCATGAGAGTAATTTACAGGCATCAGACAAGCCACATGTGTAAGGCTGAGCACACACATAAATGTTCTCAGAAGCAGAGCCAATTAACACACCACAAGATATCACTCAGTGAGTTGGAAGATATGCAAACCCTGTCTTGCTTTTCGAAGCACTGAAGCAGAAGAATTCATGGCGGTGTCTGATGCTGTATCTTCACAGAAACATCTCTGATCAACTTGCTGCTTGCTGGTCCCACAAGAGCATCTTTATGCCAAAGCGGCATCTACTACATGTATGTGCTCGGTCCGACAACAGCAGCACCTTGGATATAAGGCACTACCTCCACAATGCCATACCCCTCTGGAAAGATTATGATCACCATTACTATTTATGTGTAATAGCAGCCAGAAAGCTTGGCTGGGGCAAGCAGCGCAAAAGGCTAACTCAGCCAGACTTACAGGGAGATGCTTCTTTTCTCCGAGCAGCTCCAAAGAGGAATTCAGGGCCTGGAAGCAGAGCAGTGGCAGTCGGGATTAGGATTCCTGACTCCCTGCCTGGTGTACTAATATTAGCTCGCATTGTCTCCCAGACTGTCTCGTCATTCTTTCACATGAACCGCAGGCCCGAATTAGCATGTCTCGCTGCGTAATCTGCCAGCCCGTCCTGTGTGCTAAATTAGTCGGGCACTGAGCAGACATCATGGGAATAGCTCTTGTATAGCCTATGTGGGCTAAGTTATTCCTACAGCATTGTTTGCTCTACATTTTCCTAGCATCATCACAAAAAAAATGATGGGCCAGATCCTGGAGCTGTCAGCTATACGCTCGTTCCTGCCCCAGCCTGGCATCGCTCTCCGGTGCGGCACAGAGATGAAAGCCAGCTCAGTGGCAGCTCTGCTGGGAGCCAGCTTTGGGAAGAAGTGTTAACAAATAAACTCCAGTTGGGTGACAGATGAGCGGACCAAGAAGCGAGTGGCAGCGCTAGGGCTTGTACGACCGCCAGCCCAACCTTGCGGCACACGCAGGCCTCCTTGGTGTGGTATTTACAAGCTTCCTTCCTCATTTCGTATTCAGCAGTGTGACAGGCTGATCGGTTTTCATCTGCCACGTGGGCTTCTTATCTCCTTGAGCCCTCCAGCTGTGAGCTCAGAGCTGTCCATAAAACTACACAGCACCCAGCACAACAGGGCTGTGGGCTGGTGTTGTTTCAAGACAGTACCCACAGCAGGTTTCGGTTGGCTTTGAGTCAAACTCCTCCTGCCTTTAGGGGCTGATGGCATTAATTTTCACTGGGTTCATTAGCTGCTTGCAGAACAACCCCCACCTCTGTGGATCAGGGCTCGAATCAGAAAGATATGGGGCAATCACAACAAATCCCATCTTGACTCTGGGTCATTCAGCAAACAGCCACCACCTCCTCCCCGGGTAAGGGACAGCTTACAGGACATGGAGGGTTAAGCAGCACAACAGGTCAATTACAGGGATGGTGTGGGAGAGCCCGGACCTTTGGGTGACCAGTTGGCCAAGTCACAGGACTGGTTTTATAAGGTGCATGCAGAATCTTGGACAGCAGCAACTGAAAGACAAGCAACTCATTGATTATTATCCTGGCAGCAAGATCAGTGCAGTCAATTAGCTGTAAAATCTGAATCATGTCTCTGGCAGGCAGGCTCCAAGAGGAAGCAGCTCCACCTTCCTGCTCTGCCCAACAAAGGTCAAGGCGTCCACTGCATGGTTCTGCTGACAGCAGCTTGCCAGACCCGGCATGGGCAGGCACTGCAGTGGGGATAAATCAGGATATTGCTCCTGTCACACAACAGGAACAGCTCAATTCCCAGTCCTCAGCATGAGGTCATGGAAGCTTTCCGCAATCCCGAGACCACTCAGCAAAATACCGTGCAAGAAATCCACCCATACAAGACCACATATGGATGGACATCAGATCTCACATACGTTCCTCAACACCATTTTACTGCCAGGCTCATTTCTTTTCTATTTCTGTAGAATTAAGGCTTAACACTCCTGACTTGCATCAAATGAGCTTTTATTTGAAGATCCAGATCCATGGAAACGGAAGTGTATTGTATAATGACAGGCTCATTCCACTGCCCAGCAGAGGACCAAAACTGGGAGAAAGAACCCCATCAGAGAATAATCTGGAATTAATAACTTCTGCCTGCTCTTGGGAGCTGTTACTCCCCGACGACTCTCTGGAGACAACTTCTGAACCAACAGAGTTGTCTTTCCACTTCTAGCATGTTGGCTATAATGGTGCTCTTGGCATTTATGTTCCCAGTTTCCATCACCTTTGTATCACTAGGCCCTATGTCCGGCTCTACCAGTGGGAGATGAGTCGCCTTTGCCCTCCACAATACAACAGGGATTAGCCTCAAGGCATATTAGCAAAGTAGAAGGCTTGTTTTGGACCAGGGCCAATTTCAGTATGTCGATAATTTATAAGAACACATCACTCTCCAGCCAAGCAAGTTTCAGTTCCTAGATGATTCAGCAGAAGTGCTACAAAGAAATATGGATGTGAAAAGTCCCTGTAGGAATTCCTGTATAATTCTACGCTAAAATAAAATGCCCTAAGCCCACCAGAAGGATGGAAATTGGGAATTAAGTACCATTCCTTCCATGCCTGTAGGGACTCCTAAAAGCTGGGAAAAATTTAGTGGAGTTTCAGGACAGGAGAGGAGAAGAAACAAAGGCAGAAAGCAGGAAGGAGAAAGACCCTGGGGTGGAGAAGGAAGGGAAATACAGCTCTGGGTTTTGATTTGGCCACTTTGCACAGGCTGCAACTCTTATCACTAAAAATATAAAAATCCTGTGGGCCAGTAAGGGGAAAGTTGGAGTGAGGAACCTCTAAAAACACATTTTCAGTAGGCAGCCTGGGAAATGAGAAGAATAAAGAGCCAAGGACAGCTCCAAAGCTCATCTGAGCACTTCACACTTTTGGATGTGATCCATGTCTATTTTAAAAAAACGATGAGAAAAAGAAATATAAAAGGAAAAGTACCATACAACTGCCCAATCCAAATTAATTTGCGAAAGGGCATGGCAAGCCAAAGATAAAATATTCATCTCTTCTGAACTCTTTCAATTCATTATCCTAATGTGAGCTTCAGTACCACAGTTAGTTCTTGCCTGTGTGTGAAGGCAGCAGGGATGGACAGCACTTGCACGACGTGGAACAGCTCTTCTGAATAGGTTTCAACGGGAGATGGAGCGAATGGAACGAAGGGCTATAAAACTACTGCAATAGCATTAAGTTACTTCAAATGTAATTACTGGGCAAATTCCTGTTTGCTCAGAAACACTTTCCAAGAGAGAACACATCCTCCACTCCCCCTTTTATCACTGGACTCCTAACACCCACTTGCTCTGCAATGCCCAGGAGCACTTTACAAGGTTGAACGGCCATTCCTGAGCAACCTGACCTGATGCTGGACTCGCACCCCATCAGTGCAGAGCAGCCTCTTCCCCTTAAGTGACGTTTTCCAGCCTGCTCCTGGCAGTGACCTCACACCCACCTGTGTGCAGCTTGGCAGACACCCCAGAGTGTGGAGAGGTGCTCAGCAGCCTGCAGCATGCAACCCTTGTGTGAACTGCCTCCCTCCCTGACCTGCCGTGTGTCTGCTTCCACCACTATCAGTTCTTTGCACAAGCAGCAATTTCATCCTTTAAAATGCAGAAAGAAAATAAAGAAAACCCATTTACATTTCACCGTGCAGCACAGACCTGACCCTCTGTCTTTACATCCATGGGAATTCCACCATGGGTACCCTGGCAGCCTGGGCTGGCTGTTGTACTCAGACTATTAAATTCTCTGTATTTTAAGTCTTCCTGGTTTTAATTGCCGCTCAGCACTGACATTTCAAAGGGATGCTTCTTTGCTCCTTCTTTTGTGTAGAGCCTGTTTGTGTTTTTTGCTCACTGCTGTCTCTTCCCTGGAGCCCTTGCTAATGAATGCAGCATGCTGATGACCTCTCCATTATAAATAGTTTAATATTTTTAAATAAATATGGGATGGTGCCATGATTGTGTGGGTATTTCATCTCGCCTGCAGCACAAGGAGCTGGAGCTGACAAAAGCAACCACAGCTTTATTTGGTGTTCTGTTGCTTGTTTGTCATAGAAAGCAAGGGAAGGGGCCAGGACCCTGTGCTGCAACTTGCAGCAACAGATGTGTTATTCTAAGTGTATCACAAGAAGCTGCTCCCCATCCTAGTGCAGCAGATGGATGCAATAAAGAGAAAAACTTTTGGGCTGTTATTCGGTTATTTGACATCTACAGGGCTGCAAAGCTATTAGGTGAGCTACAGAGTGAATCAGAGGAAGGTACATGGGGGAAACTCTATTATACAATTTTTCCACTGTATTGCAACAGAATTAACACATTAGCCTGACATTTAGTTGATATAATTTATTCCTAATTTGAGAAAAAATTATCCTAAGCAGTAATACTAAAAATCAAAAACCAAACCAATAGTGACAACAGAAAAGAGGAAGGGAAAGAGCCTAAGTTCAGGTCAAATTTTTCAACATGTTAATTAAGTTTTCAGCCCATCAACTTCTGCTGTCCTAATTTCCCTTCTTTCCTTCTGGGTGCATCCAGATTTCTGCTATATGCAGATCACGTGGGCCAGATCCAAATTCATTTGTCCCTCACAACCAGTTTCTCAGGCAGTAAAAAGCTCCTAGAAAGTTCACCCAATTGGTACCCAAGGATTGCTTTCACGTAGGCAACTCCCAGGTGGCATAAAGCCAGGGATGATGCTCCACATCTTCTATTCCCAGCCTATGATTTTACTGAGATGTGGGGTGTGAACAGGGACAGCTGCCAGTGCAGTAATTTACAGCACTGCAATCTATCCCCATGGACAAGGAGGAGCAGCAATAGCTGATGCCAGCTGTTCCCCAAATGTTTCCACTGATGATTCTGCTTCTGGGCTTAAAAAAAAATCCAGCTTCCAGATTTGCAAAACCTGCTTTTGAGTTTGGAAGCTTTCTCCCCCAGCCCAGCATCCATCAGGCTCATACTGCTACCTCCTCACTGGGCACCTCTCTCTTACACCCACTTTCCTCAAGCAAAGGAGCATGCACAGCCAGCCTGAGGATGCATCCTCCTGCCTTTTGCAAGCCACCCAACTCAGATAAGCACCTTTTCCCCCTCCTAAGTAATTATCTGAACTGCAAAGCAGCAAGTCTAAGCCCCATCAGCCTTTCTCTCTTTGAGCCTGGTTTGCTGGAGAACCACTCAACCCATGCACATTGTGGTCCTTTTCCACAGGACAATTACACAGCCTCACACAAATGGATGGGGAAGGAAGGTCATGGTTATTTTTAAGTGACTTCACTCAGAGATGAGCCAGGAGGCAGTCTGAAGGTATACACAGCCTCTTGGTTGCTATTTCTGGCCTCTTTCTGCCCTGTGCAGCTTCCTTTGATGGTGTTGTCCTGCAACAGCAGTGTACGGGAGGATGCCTCTTCACACACACCAAGCCTCACCATCACACCTGCATTTACCCCTGAAATGGGAGTGCTGTGCATTAAACCACCACACTTGTGTGGCTTGGGCTACAGATGTTATTAAAAATGGCAGAGTAAATGGGTGTCCTCAGGAGGGGCAAAAGATGCCCAGCAGCTCTCCTGTCCCTGGACTTAGAGAGGGGAAAAACGTATAGCAAAAGAGACCCTCTCAAAAAATTAAGCTTTGCAGAGAGACACTTGCCAGAGCCTGAGAGCTTGGAGTGTGAGCTGAGCTCAGGAGTACAGTAGAGAGGTATAATTACCTAATTGCTTCTAAATAGTGTCATTTATTTAGTGTTTTGCATGGTGCCATGGCCTCTGGAGGAGACAGTCCCTGCCGTAGGCAGCTCCCCCTACGCCACCCTGCCCATCAGACCAGCTCCTGGGAGCCAGGCAGGAGATAGTCCCTGGGGGTCCATGGCCCCTGCACCACCTGCCTTTTCTTTGCCCTCTCCTCTGCCCCAAACAGCCAAACGCTCGTATTAGTTCTGGTTCACCAACTGCCAGAATGATGTAAGAATCTAAATCTAGGTCTAAAACCAAGGAATAAAAATCAGAAGTGCCCTGTAGCTTCAGATTTCCCCTGTGAGATATGGTGGGCATAAGTGTTATGTTATTAACCACTGGAAAACAAACCTGAGACCATTAAGAAAGTATAAGGGTGGGAAATAAACCATTTTTCCTCATGGTTTCTGGAATGCAGTTCACAAAACATTACATTTTTAATTATAAGCCCATGAAGTTTTAATGTAAAAGTGACTTGTGAGACAAAGTATAGGCTTTTCTACTCCTTAAAATATCCCCCGAGTACAATTTTCTTGCCCTTAATCCTGAACCTTAATGTTTTCACAGGTAAGTAGGCAATTAACACAACTATCTCTTGATTGTACAGCTCTTGCAGTGTTGCAGGTCTGGCTATACTGGAACTGGATGCTGTTTGATGCTGAACTCCCCCAGATCCCTTTGGGTAAGAGGGCAGCAGAGTCCAGGTACTGTGCAGCATTCCTGGATCACAGGCCACAGCAGGCTGGGAAGCTGCATCCTTGCTCAGCTGTGTTGGAGGTAAAGGATTTCTAACCAAAATATATAGGTAACCCTTGAGGGTGATACAGGGAAACATAAGGCTAAATCTTTGAGGAAATCGCTTCCCCAGTGAAAATCTGCTGCAGCTCTGCCCCTAATATAGTCTTTTCTCCAAGCAGACAGGCAATACCAACTTCTCTGCATCATTGCAGATACCAGTGCTGTACTGTAGAAAGCCTTCCTCGTGAGCTGGGGTGGTGGTACTGAGAGGATACACAGCTCTCAGTTGGCTTAAAGGAATTATCTTCTCTGTGGTGCACATCAGGGATGGGTTTTGTGAAACCAGGAACATGGGGAGAGAGGAATGAAGTTATCAATCGGGCTTGGATCCATAGGGAAAACAAGTCCCCTTGCTGTCAGGTCCCCAAGTGAAGTGCTTTTGCTTCTGCAATGCAGGGGTCAGATTGGTCCCTCCCAAACACTGGGACTCTCAATCCTGAAAACAAGTCTGTCAAACTCCAAGTAGCCTCAGAAGAGAAGTCATAGGTCCATTACATCAACATAAGTCCCATTATAGCACCTTGCACTTAGAGATGCAGCTCAAGGCATGCTTCATTTAAAAAGTAAAGGCTTTCTGTGAGTTATTTCCAATTTAAAGGAGAAGGAATATGGTTATTTGCTCAGATTTATACACGTCACCAAGGCCAAACAAGACTTAACACTCTGATCATCTGCCTTCCAGCCCTGCTTGCCTGACTGACAGCCTCCTTGCCTTCTGTGTTTGAAATGGGAATATATTAAGTTCAGGGTTTTCTGCATTTATAACAACCAATGCAGTTGAATGTACAATCACAAGTAGTGCAAGGCAGGCAAAGCTGGAAGCAGCTTTACTCTTTGTGTGGAAAGTAAATTTCCCACTAATGCCTGACAGCCTTCTAACCCTCAAGCTTGGAAAGCAGCCCACCAGGAGCAGGAAGCACAGCAGCCTTCTCCAGCCGAAAGACCGAGTCCAAAGTCACAGCCTGAGAGGAGCTGAGGCATTTTCTCCAACACCAAAGGAAGAGACTAGCATCACCTTGCACAAAGCCAGCCCGTGCCTCTGCCACCTGGCCCTGGACACAGCTCCAACAGCAGGACCTTCTGTGTTGAGGGACAGCCCCCCAGCACAGCAAGGGCTGCAGCATCACAGCCACACACTGCTGCTTGCCCCAGCAGCGAGGGACCCCAGCTCAGTCCTGCTGCCCCAGGGGCTGCTTGGATGCAGGGCCCCCCTGCTCCCTTGGCTCAGGGGACAGGCTCACCTTGAGTGGAGATAAGTGCCTGGTCTCCAAGGGAAGCTCCATCACACCAAGCTGTGTGTGAGAAGTCGCCAAGTGCTTAACAGCCACTTTCCTACATGCCACTGCCAGTAACTAACTCATTTCCCTCTGAAGCTAAGGATGAAAAATAAGATGTAAAACCAAATTATACTCTGTTTATGTACATAATTCCCTGCGCATCTGGATAAGAGCATGCCCATGGCCTATATTATTCTGCATCTGATTCTCATTAGGTGCTTGTGATTCCTTCCTGATAGGGTTTTATTGCTCTCCCTGACACAGGGAGTTATAGCTGGGCTGTTTACTCTCTGCGACTGCCCTGGTGTGGCCAGCGACTGCACAGCCCAACACAACCCACTCTGAGCAGATCCATAACACAGCTTCTCAAATGACAGCCCTGGTGGTTAATAGCTAGACATAAAGCCAGAGCGCTCCGAAGTGAGTTTTGGAAATTGGCTGTTGGGGCTTTTTTTACAGTAACCGGGACCAGAGCACAGGACAAAGTGAACCCAGGCAGTGCAAGAGCAGAACAACCCTCCCATAGCACTGGCCAAGGCTCTGGACTCAGCCAGGACCAGGAACTTTTCTTTGAGAGTTAAGCTTTGTATGACTATGGATATATTGTTTGAGTCGTGGGCAACTTTCCAAGACAAGTTGTTTTGTAAATACATTTTTCTTCCTGTGAATTACACCAGCTCTGCTCTTCTACTCGTTGTAGCCTCATCTATGTACAAAAGCAGATTATAGCACACTGCTGGGTGAGCAGGTAAAGAGGCACAAAGGGAACTGGGCTGGTTGAGTGTTAAGTCTCATCTTAAGCAATTTTAGTATTTTGTTCTTCAGGACCTTAATTTGAAGAAGGAAAATAACATTCTGGGATGTGCAGAGAAGCAGATCAAGTTCTTTCCTGTATTCATTATCACCTTCAACTGAGGGGAACTTTATCAGGTATAGCCTTTGATGCATATCAGAAATATCTAACTATATGGTATTTCTGCTGGTAAAATGTAGATTTACCTTGCAGTATAAATCTCTGCTATAATCAGCAAGAGAAAGATTGAGTGTACTTACAGATTCCTTCTACTAGCAAAGGAACCGGAAAGCTACAGATCTACCCTAAATCTGAACTTCTTTATTAGCTCTTCAGAAAGTGAGAGCTACACCTCAAAGAGAATGAAAATCTTAGCGTTCCCCTGTTCACACAGCAACAAAATACATGGATTTAAGACAAAAAGCAAACAAACAACAGTTCTTGATGCACAACCGAGATATCTTAGCAGCCCTGATTTTCTGTTAACCTTTAAATAATCAGCTGTTATGAGCAAAAGAGAAGGGAGGAAAAACCAAAGGAAACCAAAACCAAGCCAAAACAAACACACAAAAAACCAACAAAGAAGTTTCTTACCATCTTCACAACTTATGGGCGTGGAAAGGCTCTTCAGGACCACCACTGCACCTACCAAACACCACAGACTCTCTGGGGATACTGGAATTTCTGGGAACATCACCTGGGCTGCCAACTTACCACCTGGGAATCTAAAATCTCACTTGCATGAGGTCTCCTTTGTGCTTTCCATTTTGCTCCTTGGCACTAGCCTTGTGCTAAAAGATAAGATCCTTGGACCCTGGGCTGCCTTTATAGCCCTTATCCACATCCAGGCCAGCACCCAGTGGCCAGCATTAACTCCAGTACATTTATAAAGCAATTAGAACTGGGTGAGCAATGCCAAAAAAACCTCAGTGAAAGTCCTCTCAGCTTTTTAAACAAATTCATTCCAGCTGGGTTCATGCTCCTAGTGCATCGGCTTCCCACATGGATCCCAGCATGGGAGATCAGAGGCAAAAAAGGTTTAGGTTGGGTTGAATTTTAAATGAGAATTAGAAGCTGTATGCAAATCCTGAGTTTAAGTGAGGGTCTGTGCAAATAGGAAACGCAGGCAACAAATGGCTAATTAAATCAGCACAAGCAGTGGGTCTATGAATGAGCTATGGGTCAGGGATTGTGAAAAAAACCCCCCACATTTATGGAACTGATTAATTGAAGGAAGTTGTGATCTTTCTACAAGTAATTCAATAAAGCATGTAGAGCTGGGCAAGGAAATGTTTTTGCACGTTGAACATTTTAAAATATTTTTTTGTTTTAGCTCGGGACAAAAGAAATGCAAACTGAAAAGGGAAGGAAAATTCAGACAAGGTCCATCCTGAATCTGCTTAGATTAATTTGAAATGTGTCATTTCCTCTCTGGCCTATTTAGAACCTCTCTGGTTCTATTTTATAATTATTTTACCTTTAAACATGGTTCACTCTGGATATCCAGAAAGTAATTTCATTTTAAACATGGAAAACATTTCAAAGTGTTAAAGAAAGCTTTATTGAAACATGTCTTTTCAAGGTGAAAAAGACATTTTCAACAAGTCAGCATTATTCTTTCGGGGAAAAAAATCTTCCAGTTAAGAATCCATGACCCTCTCAGTCCTTTATCCACTGCATATTACTGAACATTAAAGGCAAGAGCCTTGGAGGAGATCAAGTTTTCTTAGCTACCTGAAATGAAACAACCCATCAAACAGCATTTATTAATTATCCAGGCATTGGAAACAAAATATGACCAAGTGAAGCGGGACAGGAGGGTCACAGTTGACATCTCCTACATCTCCACCACCTTTCTTAATTGTCTTAGTTATACTGAGATACCAGTCAAACCCCAAGCATTTCTCCAAAGGCAAGATTGGAGAGAGAAGATTTAAGTCGACTCTCAAAATCTCGATGGGGTGGCTCAGTTTTCTGTGACAAAAGGTTGTAACATAAGCAGGGCACAAAGGCAATAAGGTTCCCCGCTCTCTGATGACTAAAAGGGAATTAATGTGCAGTTGACTCTGGAGGAAACACCATGTAAGGAAGGACCTGGTCTGACCCCGAAGCTCCCTTTAAAGTCCCCCAAGGGAGGGCCTTAAATGGTCACTTTTATGTGTAAGTATAAAGTAGGCATTGATCAGGGTTTAGTAAGATTTACGATAACTTTGGCCCACAAAGGCAAGAAGAGCTAACTGGTCAATTTTGATCCTTTTGAAAGGTTTTTTTTTTGCTACATCGAAATGATATTTAATCAACTCTTCTATGGGAAATGTTTGATTTCATTGACTGAGTCTGAAGAAATGAAGTTATAAACTTTATTGGAATGATGATAGTGTGCAGCAGTGTAGTTTAGAGTGACAGCCTGTTTGAAGTCGCTGGCACCACAGCAGGATGTGAGACACCCTGTCGAATACCACTTATTAATTATCTGGATGTTGGGAGAAGAAATGGTCATAGGAAGAGGGACATGAGGGTTGCAGTCTGGGTCTCCCACGTCTCCTCAGTCCAGCACTTTTATTCTCTCCGAGCCAATATTTGCTTCCTGACTGTGTGATATGATTGCCACATATTCCTTCCTGACCTACACGCCTTCATAAAGGCGATTAGCAATTTTTGATTGCTTCTTTGATTAAGGTGAATGAGAAAAAGCGTCAACCAACATCGCCAGAGCCTTAAAAAGGATTACTCATGCTTTACTTCTGGATGCTAAAATTAGTCTAACACAGAAGGCTGCTGGAGCAAAAAATCCCAACTTTTTAATAAATGAGTGCTCTTAAAAGGCCTTCCACCCCAGGATGTCAGATCAATTTAATTAGAAACTGTAAACTTAATTAGACCTCAGAACAATCCTGACACTCAGGCAAATGTCTGATTAAAGGAGAAATGTCTATCAGGGGCCAAATTTAGTCATGGACAGGATAGGCAGACAAAATGTGAAAAAAAGTTGAAACAAAACCACTGGGTAGACACAACCTCCACCACAGTACAAAGTTTAATGGAAAGTGTTCCTTAGAGAAAGAAGCCCAGAATGGCACCTTGGACATTCTATGCTGTTGCCGGGTGTCCTGAGTCACTTGTGGCAGGGTGAGGTGGAGCCTGGGGCGTTCCTGAGACTAGGAAGACAGAAACAAGCAAACCAAGGTGTCCTCAAGCCCAAGGGCTTCTTCAGGTCCCCTGCAGAGAAGAGGTGCTTTTTAGAGCAGTCTTGTGGGCAGGCAACATGGTTCATCCCTGAGGTCTGGTCCCAGCAGCCTGGCAACACCTCATCTAGGTGAAGGAAATGACATTGCAGATAACACTGAAATAGCAACATGTCTCCACAGTTGGCAAACTGTTGGAAAGGTGACTTTCTTTTGCTCTATGCCCAGGGACAAAGGACTGGCAATTTAATGACAAGGAACTGTTTGATTCCTGACTGGCAATAGCGAAACTGGCAGAAGCACCACCTGGCTTTTTGTAGCAAAGAAACAAGGTCAAGGACTTAGCTCATCCCATCTGTGGTATTTTTACACTGCAATTTATATTAGAGTGGGAACAAGAGGCCTCGTCAGAAATCAAGACCCCCATCATCTAGCAAAAACACGAGAGGCAGCGTGTATCTCAAAGCTGTTGTGCTCCAGCTCCCCAGAGTCCTCTTCAGGAAGGTCAGTCAGTCAACAGGATACTGGGGGGAAAATGCACCTCAGATGGACCTTGCACTGCAGCCACATGCAAAGACCTCATGGCTCTGCTGAGGAACTGTGGCTGGAGCTCATTGAACAAGGGCTGGGGGAGAAAGGGGATGCAGATGCACAGGGGGTCCAGCACACAGGGTAGGAAACAAGACCCGGCTCTTCCACAGTTCGCTGCGCTGGTATTTTACAGGAATTTACTGTCTTTTCTCTAGACACGTTTGTACTTCCTTGACAGCATTGTAACACAAGCGAAAAGCCTTTTGGATGCTATAAGCATCCTCCTGAATGAATTATGCCGTCAGTAAAAAAAACTATTTCCACTCCCAGTTACATTGATATAAGTCTTCAAATGATGATTGCAGCTTTGCATCAGTGCCTTTGACAGACACAGGTCCCTTGGGTCTGGTTTGGCTGCAGCTCACGCATTTTCAGTGGAGCTGCATTGGGAACATGGATTTTGTCCCATCCTTCTATCTCCTAAAACCTCAGGTGGTTTGAGGAAGTTGGTGCTGAAGATGCAAAGAGGATGGCTGAGGAGGGAAGGTGTGGGGCTGAGATCCCTGTGAGGAAGGGACAGGCTCAAAGGAGTAACAGAGCACAAAATCTCATTCCCCTTCTCCATAACTCTGTTGGTCCCTTCACTTCCTTCACTCTCCTGCTTAGGCCACTGTCCCCTCCTGCTCTAAGGCTTTTCCTGTAGTGGAGATCCAGCTATTTTCCCTGGCTATAGAATTTAGACTCCTTAATGGAAATGTAATTGCATCCTGAATAGAAAAAAAAACAACCAACCAACAAAAAAGTTGTGTAGGTGAGGGCAAAGATGTTAACTACAAGCAGAATGAGGGAATATTTTGGCTTATGGTTTTCCCTGGCTGCATTATGAAGCCTGGTCACTCCAAGGTGGATCATTACAGAGATGTGTGTTACTAGTGAGATGATGCAGGCAGCCAAATGCACTCTGAAGTTAAAAGGAGTTTTGCCTGGGCAACAAAAGCCTTCAGCTGGCCTCAAAAACTCAGAATACTTGCTATGGATAGTTAAAAATAAAAAAAGGGAAAAAAAAAAAGAAAAGAAAAAAAAAGAAAAGAAAAAGGAAAACCCCCTCTGGATTTAGTGTATAGTCGTTAACAAGATATCCCACAGGTAGAACATGATTTATTGAAAGCTAAAGAGACTGTTCTGGTTTTGCTAGAATGGAGGGTTTTGTTCTACTCAGGGCACTTTATATGAAACAGATGCACAGTTGATAAATCAGGTTGTCCTGCAGGAAGGATAGATGGCATTTTCTGTATAAATTATCATGCTCTTTGTAGGTAAATGTTATAGATGAAAACAGGGGTATTCTTACTTCGTAAAAAACATGAGTTATTGTTGTTGGAGAACAGAAATCCTTTGGCCTGTAGGATGTAGCAGTGGAGAGAACAGTCAAGGCAAAACTCCCTACAGAAATCACTTCCAGAGTAAGAATTTGATTAAAAGATGAGACAATGGGAATACTTGAAATTTATGATCATCAGGATGTTCTGCTTTCTCAAGTTTCCCTTGGATTTTTTCAAATGGCTGCCCCCCCCCAAAAAGCAAATGCATTCCAATACTTCCGTGAGCTGATAGGAGCAGCGAGTCCATTTGCAAACCTTTTGTTTTGTTTTGTTTTTTTCTTTGTGGCAAGGACATTAATCAGCACTCGGGCAGCCTGCAACGCACCGTCAGATTTCCAGGGATGCTGTGAGGAGATGCAGCGGAGAAAGCAGCAGGACTCAGCAGTCGAAGGAGGAATCGTCTTTGTTTGAGAACTGCTAAAATATGTATACAAAAAGCCGTAACGTGGGTAGCTTTTAGTCAGCATTTAGAATGCAAAAGGATATTACAGTTTTTCAATAAAACTGGTGAGGAGTGATGCCATGGGAGAGGATTTCCTGGAGTTTGGGGCTTATGAATGATAAATACGTAAGACACAAAGCAGAAGTTCACCAACTGCCATTCCTATGTGGCTCTGTTTTTAAATGTTGTGTTTCCTTGCCTCGCTCTCCACGATATTAAATGGGTTGCTGAAACGGGTGTTGTTTTATTGAAAATGTCAACCACCTAAGCTGAGGCTTAAGCGAAGGCAGCGTTTTCCTGCGTGAAGGCACTGAGGAATTCTCTGAATGGAGCAGAGCCGAGGGCACATCCCCCCCCCTCGCTCCATCCTGGCTCTTTCCTTTCTTTTTCTTCGTTTAAACTGCATAAGCTGCAGATGAAAAATATATAAATAGTAATTCTATATATAGTCCCGGGATAAAACTGCAGTTCATTTATGACAGCTGACAAATCTAAAATAGGCAATGTAAGTGCATTACAAAATGATTAAACCTTAAGTTCACTTCCCCCACTCGGCTACAAGGCCATATTAACATTACATTACCCACTGAATAATGCAATTTGCTGCAGTTTTCTGCCAGTTCTAAAATATAGCCAAAATAGCCCTTTCCCTTCTATTTACAGATTGTGTCTCAAAAGCCATCTTCCTTGTGGCAGATAAAGCTTCCGCTCACTTGCGTTTGCTCAGAGTCAATAAAATATGAATCCTACAGAGTTAAAGTCGGTTGGAAGCATATTCTTGGGTTTAAGCCATACAAATGACATGTACACCAGGCTTAGGCCCCTGCTCATGGGATTTCAGAGGTATCAGACTACATATCCCCGAGGTTGAGACTGAAATCAATACCGGGTACTTATGAGAGATGTAATGCATTCAACCTGACCCAAACTTTAATTATATTTTTCATTATGATACCGACTTTTCTATCTCTGGATCTCCTTGTGCTTAGAAAGACTATTTCACAGTATTACATAAGGGGTTGCCAAATATTTCCGTTGATTTGTCTCCTGCTAAGGAAGCAGTTCTCTGCAGCAGGCAGGTTGCAGACAGATGAGGCAGATGGAAATCAGGTGTCTCAGGCAGCCCCTGTGTCCAGCCACCCACCCACCGTTTCCAAGCGGTAGGTTGCCGCACTGCCTTTGTGATTTACCATCATAATGTGATTTCAGGACTCATTGATAGTAGCTCCTTCCTCACTGCTTCTCATTGTGGCATGACATGAATGGCAGGGTGTGAAAAAAATCAGTATGGTGAAAAAATAAAGGAGTCAGGCAGAGAAATTTAGGGTTGTCAGTTTGTTTTCTCCCAGCATAAACAATTTTCTCTGTCCAAGGGACAGCACACTGGTACTTAGGAAGCAGATTTTGAGAGCCCAGGAAGTGGAAACTGTTCCTTTGGTCCTGCCATTGCACATGTGAAGGGCTGCTTCTTCCCCTCGCAGGTCAAATTCAGCTTTATGCACTGATATCACTTAATAAACCATGGTCCCCTTTAGCTCAAGAGGGTAGCTAATGAGAGCCCCATTAAAAATGCCATTACTTTCATCCTTCCTCGCTTGGGACCCTCTCCCAGGACCTGCCTAGGGCATACATTTCATCCAGCCTCCTGGAGAAGGCACCTGATCTGTGACTCCAAGGGGAACCCCCCTAAATAATGTGCACTCAGATACTAAAACTATTACCTATTTTCCCAGAAATCTCAAAGCTGTGACTGTAATGAAAGCCAGCTATCAGGCTTTCTTTTTAAGCAGCCTTAGTTCAGAAGGAAAAGAAACAGCAGCATCCCATTACACACAGAGTCTATTTTCTCTGGGGAGAGAGAGAAAAAAAAAAAATCACCTTGCTTTCAAGAAGTACCATTCTGTCAATATTGCTCCTGTGCACAAAGAGGAGCTGTCAGACAATTCAAGCTAAAATTGGCATCATACTAAAATCTCAGTATGAGAAGGAAAACTGAATGAAACTGAGCTGGAAGCACTCAGAGTATTACACTTTCACCCAAAGTTTTCCAACTGCTGGTTTGATCTGCATGGCATTGATCCCTGCTCCCTCTGAGAGGCTTGATGGCTTTTTCTGCTGCAGAAGCACGCATAGAAATGAAGAGCAAATGAGGAGCAGGGAGGTTTCTGGGGTCCCTGAATCTCCCTCCCCAGGTAGTCTGCCCAAGTCGGTGCCTGCAGTGGAGCCGGCACATGTCTCAGCATGTGCTGGGACTCAGACCCTCTGCAAAGCATCTCCATCCATTAGCACCCCGTGGAGAGGGAATGAAGGTGTCTGAATTACTTAAATGAATCAGCTGCTCTGGGAGAGAGGGTTTCAAAAGGGGAATTTTCCTTCTGTTTGGAGTTACCTGACTTCATGGAGAAATTGAGTGGTTTGGATTTATTTTTTTTTTTTTTATATTGGGTCTTAATTATAAAGCTCCATTGAGAACTGCATATTTGTACTGCCAGCAGCCAACTACATTCAGGAAATAGTGTGTACCCCAAATTCATGCCAGACCATTGTTTCTCATTTTGTTCCTTGCTACCAGTGGCCAGGGATTAATTCCTCAGGAGCTGCACACACTATACAGCATTTGCCCATACAGATGCTGATCCCAGTGTAATTCTTCCCGTGTGATCAAACCAGGAGTGAAATGTAACCCACCTCTACCCCTGCCACGTTCAGACTTCTCCAGGGTGCTCCTCTTCCCCCTGCTGTCTTCAGGATCTCTCCAAGGAGCACCGCTCCCCTTCCATGCTGCCGCTGCCTCCATGGGTCCCCTCACTCCCTGGGTCCCACTGCGGTCCCTTGTGGGTGATGGTGCCTGGAGATGCGCAGCCACAGAGCATGTACCACCACCACCAGCATCCTGAAGCCCCCTCGGGGACTGGCATTTCTTTCGATGGCTGCTGTGTCTTGGGCTCACAGAGCTCAGCTGCCGCATAGTGGCAGAGTTAATGAAGCCGTGATCCCCCTCCCCAAATCCCTCATTACATTTGCAATATGCAATTTGTTTGCTAGCACCTTGAGGTGTTACTGCTGTCATTAACACCGTTCACTGGCGTATAAAAGTAACTGTTTATTTATCGAATACAAGCAACAGCTTTAGGATTTAAAAAAAATCCTGGGGTTTTCTCTAATCCCGGCCAGGCTGCGTGCTGTGGGAACGCCTCGCTTCGCACAGATCTGGGCTGCACTGCAAATGCGTTGTCACACATTGATGCTATGCCTTTTCCATGTGGTTTGAGGGTTTCTTGTTGCTGCTCTTTTGTACTTGCAAACAGAAAGGAAGCAATGCAGCCGCTGAGAGATCTTTTGAAGACAGAGGGAGCAGGATTTGATAGCCCCATTCAGAAAATTCCCTCATCAAAATCCTGTTTTCTGCCTCAGAGGCAGTCAATGTCCAGTCCATCAGATGAAGGTGAATATATCCCATGGGGTCAAGGACAGTTGTGAAATAACGTGTGTTTTGGAAAGGGGAGAAAACCCCTTCTAGAACTGTGGCAATGCTGGTTGTAGCCAGAGCACTGCATTTGAGTACCTGCGGTTTAGTACTGGCTGCACTTCTAGACATGTGCAAAGAGACAACACCAGGATCATTCTACATATGACTTTCAGAAGAGATTTACGGAAAATCTATCAGGACAAAATAAGCAGTGATAGTTATGTCAGTTCTTTAATCCAGATACAGTAACCGGCTCAGGGAAAACCTCCTTTAAATACCACTGCTTTGCTGCAGGCAGCTGGTGTGATGCACAGCTCTGATTGGGAGAATGGGACAGATAGACTAATGCAGACAGCCAAACTGGTGCAGTGTTGGTGAAAATGGATAAACATAAAAAATAGGTGCATCGATGGGTGAGAAAGAGTAAATCACCAGGATTCAAAGGGTATTTAAAGAACCAGAGTTGTAGACATCTTCTCCTGTCTGAAGGGTTGCGTTTGAGTGTGTGATAAGCCATCTAATAAAGCTTACAATAGCAGAGATCATTTACTTCACCACTGCAGGAAAGGAGATTGGAAGAAATGAGTTAAATCGAAATTTCCCTTCGCCTTCCCTCAAAGAATAACATAAAAAGAAAAGCCAATTTGCTCAGTGATTACCAATAAGCCAGTGCTCTGTCCCTTCTGTGTGCTGTGGCTGTATGAACACACTCTCCAGGTGGGCAACCGTTACAGCTTCTCCCCCCCCCAGCTGCCATTACTCTCATTACCCAGACCAGCTCTGTGCCGCTGAGCTTCGGCCCTGGGGGGCTGCACCATGCAGCGTGGAAGCACCTGAGAGTATCTTCTGGCTTGTGGAAGTCTTTACATATTCAAGCTTGCTTAGTGGTTTTGCAGTGGTACTCTACTGTCTGGAAAATTACTATGCCAGCATGTGTGCCCAGCTAGGAGTCTCTTACTGGAGACTTCTCACCTTTAGCATGGTAATGATGTTAAACATAATCTGACACAAAGCTGCTGAAAAGATCTCTGAGAAAGCTGTGATGCACAAGTGCTGGGAAGAAAAAATAAAATACCTTCAATATGGCACTGACTGCCTGGTGATTTTTCTATCTGAGGGCAGTGGTGTATTTGCTTTACCATATTCTAAGAAATCACATCTCTCCTGAGCCCTTGCTCAGCGCAAGGAGCCTGTCTGCTCTCCTGCTGCTCTTTATTATATTTTAATTGACTATAATAGGACAACCTTGTGGGCAGTTCCACTGCGCTGAACATTGAGAAAAGTTCTTTGAGGATAAGAATCATGGCTGGTAATAGATCCAGGACTTGCTCAAGCCCAGACAACCACTGAAACAGCACCGAAAAGCTAATCAATTTAGTGGAAAGCAGAAATTCATCAATGTGAGCACTTCCCAGACAGCCCAGTGTGAATTAAGGGCTCAATTCCCCACTACCTCTCATCAAGGGGTTTGGTAGAATGTTGCACCTCGCCACTTTACAACTTCACTCTTACACAAATAGCTACACCAGGGGTCTGGTGGTGAGGCATCTATCCCATATTGACCAAGGATTTTTGGCTTTCAGGCTTCAATCTGTTTTCTTCCCCCACAAAAGCAGATGTGCAGCCTCGCTATCTGGAGGGTAGGGGTGGAGAGGCAAAGAAAAATAAGTCAGAAAAGTGTTTAGCTGTGTTTAACTGCTCCGGAGCTTGTTAGTAGGTGCACAGCAACGGATGCTGCGTGCGCCCCTGAATGTGCCTGTGCCAGTGCCTCTTCATCTGCAAGGTTGTGTGGCTTAGCAAAATATATTACCTGTAATAATGTGCCTCGTATATACAACTGCCTTTCTGGATATATTTTGAAATGTTTAATGATGTGTGGCCGAAATGTAATGATATCTTCCTAATGGAATGCAATGGAAGGAGAGCTCACGCACATTAAGACGTCTTATCTGTATTGGCAATTAATGACCTAGGAATTAAAACAAATATAAAACCTAAGAGTTTTAGCTGAAGCTGTGGGATATGAGCCTGCAATTGCAATCCAGTCAAGTTTCCACAACGCTTCTCTGTAGTGAAAGCCAGATGTCAGGGGAACTCCACCTATGAGCTATTCATTTCTTCTAGACTGTGGACTTCTCAGTGTTTTTGTGTCCCTCAGCTGTCTTGAAGTTCATATATTCATAGAATTATATTGTTATGGATTTTTCTCTCAAGTCTGTGGACCTGTTTTAAATTAAAATAGTCTAGGTTCAATTGCTTGAGTTACCAAATATTATGGTGAAGACAAATCTGGACACATCACAGACATTTGTTCCAGGACCCAAACCTCAATGGTTCACCTACATTGTGACTCAAATCTTCACAAAGCATTTAAATCAAGTTCACTAATGCTTATGATCAATTTGACAGCAAATTAATAGATTAAACTACTATCATCAATGCTTTTCCATAAAGAAATACATTGCTTTAGGTGAAAAGTGACAAAAGGCTGTATATTCTCCAAAGAGTATGCAAGCTAGATTAAAAAGTCTAAACATAACTTGGACGGTTATGATAAACTTGCTTTGAGAAAAAAAATCAGAAGAAAATCTGGATTGGTTTAGATTATCTGACCTGTCAGACATGAAGAATATCGAAAATGCTGTTCTTTGATTTTGCAAAATTACTTCAGCGGATTCCCCTCATTGTAGAGAAAAAAACAACAGATGCCAAATGTAATTTAGTCTCATCAGTTCCTTTTAAAACATAGAGATCTTCTGCTGATAACCCTTGGTATATGATCGAAATAAGTGAAAAGAAAGACCTCCAGCCTCCAGCAAAGTTAGACCTTTTCTGTTGCTCTTCAATACATGATAAATTGCTTTTCAATAAAAAGGTCACAGCATGCCTTCAGTAGGCAAAAATATTATTTGCATTCTTCCATAAAGAACTTTATATTAAAATCATTAGCTACCTCACATAATTTAAGACACAAAGAAACCAATATGATTAAAAGTAGGTCATAGGAAAGTAGCTGTAAAATTGAAATATAAATGAGTGCTTTCAGAAGACTATCTTCATCTCACCGTGCCTTGTGGTATGTATTTCGTCCTTCCTATACTTTTAATAAAAGTATTTCATTGTCAGCACTTAGTAAATATTAAAATAATAATATATACCATAATTACTTTCCAGACATTACTAACGTGTTCCAATCTGCATAGAGCTTGGCTCTCAAATTACACCAAAACTTCAAGGAGGAGGGAAATGGTTTCCTGTTCCTACACCATTTACAGGAGGAGCCAGGTTAGCAAAAATGTTTCATACCATTGTGTGTCCTTGTCCTCATCCCAGGAGGCAGATCGAGACATGAACTGAGCAGTCGGTGCACGGTTCAGCTCGTTTCTGATTCCCAGGCTGGAGGATATCCCACCCCAGCCAACAACAAGCAGCTGCAGGTATAGATCTATAGGGGGGTTGTTTGCTTAGCCACAAAAATGCACATTATGGTATGAGAATGGCCCATCATCTCAGCAGAAGGACCTCTGGAGAGAAGCTCAAGGCTGTGTCCTTGAGCTGACTGCTGCAAGGCTTTGGGAAGCATGGTGCCATGCTGGGGACTAGGGAGTAGAGGGGCTGAGCTCATGGAGAGGGGATTTTGGAAGAGATAAACAGTCGGAAGGGGAAGTGCTAGTGACACCACTGTTTATCAGGGCCCATCACCACAGGCACATGGTCCAGTGATTAATTGGTCAACTGGGGCGTATCAGGCGGTTTCCTGATTTCACATTTGTGTCCTGTTATCACGCAGAAGCTTTCGGAGGAGAAAACTAAAGGTAAGGGAATTGATGATGAAGCCCTTTGTGAACAGGAAAAGGTTTCAGTGTGGTGGCAGCTGCAGAGCCCCGGGTCAGCAACCTTCGGGGCAGCATGTGCCGTGCTGCCCAGCACACCTGGAACAACTGCACGGCTGCGTTCAGCCGAACCCACAGCCGCCTCCCCTCTGATACATCCCAAGCACCTGGGATACACTTTGGGAACGCTACCAAAACGCCCTCCCTGCACAACTTCTGCAGGAAGGTGTTAGTGGACTAATGTTCTGTAATACCCAAGAGGTCAAGAAAAGTATTTTTACGGATTTCTTTTTTAAGCTACGTGTTATTTCCACACCATTGCCTTGGACATTTGCGATAGTAGTTGAAGTACATTTAGATGTAGTAATTTGGTCTGAAACCAGAAGTAAGTGAGAACAGTTTCTTCTTACGCAGTTCAGTTGCACTGCGTGCCTGCAGATGAGGCCACTGCATTCCTCAAAGCTGCGTGCACAAGAGAAGGCGAGCGAGGTGTTTCCTGGCCCTGGCGAGCAGCACATTGGGTGGTAGGAGAGAGGAACCAGGATGGACCAGGAATGCAAACTGGCCCAGGGGTGAGAAGGCACCAAAAAGGCCTTTTTGCCTGCGGGACAGCATGAAACCATAAACACTGATATCCCCTTGCAGCCAGGATCCTTAACTGGAGCTGGTGAGCTTTCACCATGATCAGCTTCTAGCTGCTTGACCTGCAGACTCCCACACTAGACAGCTATGTGCTAGTCACGGCTTCGCACCCTGGTGACAGTGTGGGGTGTGCTGAGGAGAAAGGTGAATGTAGAGGACTGTTGGAGCTGCCTCTCCTAAGCAGAACTGGCCCTCTGGGCAGTCCTAGAAGTACAGCAGTGTTATTCTTTAGTGCCTCCCTCTTGCTTGTGCTCTTAGGCAGACAAAGGAAAGTATCACCATTCCTGCTCAACTTTTTCATACCTGTCACAGCAGTCTGCTCTTTAATGTTGTTATCTATATCTTATGTTCGGTACCTAAGGCAGGATGGTTTCACTTTTAAAAAGAAAAAAAAAAAAATAAAATGTGTGCGTGCATGTATAACAATTGTAATAAAACAATAGTTCTAATGGGAAGAAAAGCCAACACATTTGCAATTTCCCTTTCCATAATATGCAGTAATTCAGCAATCCCATCATGAGATAAGAATTACTTTGAGAATAATTTTCTTTTAATAGCTCTGTCTGAAACAGACCAAATTTCTTTCTCTCATAGTCATTACAGCTTCTGGTCCACAGTAGCTGGCTGGAGACTGAGGATGAACTGAAAGGCAGCAGCTGCACAAATTCTGCACACCACGACCACAGCCTCAGCAGAGTTAAAAAAGCCTTTCTCATCCTTGCCTGTGATGCTACACATTCACTACCTACTTAAGCGAAGGCATTATAAGACTTGGAAGAGTTAGCGCACTTAAAGGGTCGTTAATTAATTTGGCTGATTTATGCCCTACACTGAGCATGGGAGCATGGGGCTGAAAGAAATGATGCACAGAGATACCAAACACAGTTACTTGCAGGAGGCACACAGACAAAAAAAACCCCAACCCATACAGCCAATAGAGCTGAGGATTTATGACTGTGGGGCCAGAAGGGTTAAACTGGGTACCTCATGTGACATCTGAATACTAATTGGTGCTAGAAAAGCAGCATGGATAATCCCATTCATAGCCAATCCCGTGTGAATTGGGGCTGCAATGACAAACATCTGCTGATGGTAGGAACTGGGCAAAGTATCCAACAAGGTTCTAAGTAACAACCAGTTGTTTGAAGCGTGGATCCTGAATGAGATGTGAGATCTCACTAACTTTGTTTGACCTTAGGGCTTCCAGTGGCAGCTTCCTCAGTTTTGAGTTTCTGTACCTGTCATACCTAATACAAGCTTTCATTCTTAAGTGTCTACAGCTTCTTAGCCCTTTTCAGTTGAAGAGATTGCTCTGGAAATGTGTATCAAGCTGCTGCATACAAAGTTTGGCTCAGCAGCTTTTCCAAAATCCAGGAGTTATTTAGTCCTTATCCACACTGCTAACTGGGGCCATCGTTGTCCTCAGGCGTGTCCCAGCTGACCACGCACCCATGTCTGTCTGTGTTCCCTGTGGCCACCCAGCCTGCCTCCCTGAGTTTCTAACTGCACCCTTGGCACAGGATGTCCAACACCACCCAGCAGCCTGTCCCTGACTGCCCTCTCCCAGCACACCCCAAGGAATGTAAATCATGTGCAAAGTATGACAGCAAGAGAATGAATCTGTAAATCTCTAAAGGTCACTGGCAATGGAGGCACATTCAATTAAAAGGTGCCTAGAAGTGGTTTAGCTCTACAGAGTACGATGCATGGCCAGAAATACCTGCAATCAGCTCCAGCTGACATCCAGAGGCACCTTGGATTTTGCAGTCCTTGTTCTGAAAAGGCTACAAAATTGAGCTGACAGAAAAAAATCCGCTATGTTATCCTTAGGTTTCTGCAGCCCTGTGACCATGCAGAGATCCTGGTGCACACCTAGGTATGGGACTCATTAAAATAGCATTTTGCACAGGCAATTATTTGTGCTTAAGGTTTAGCAAAAGCAGCCCAGCAGTCTCAGCAGATGTCTTATCCAATTGTTACTTATCGAGTTCCTCTCTTTCTTCTGCTCCTAAGTGAAAATTGTTTTTATTACATCATCTAAATGTGATGGATATTTTTAGATCTATAATTTATCATATGGAGCTAATGAGGCCACTTTTATTCTATCCAAAACAACACAAGAACAAGAGCATCGAACTTTCCCAGACACCACTGGGACAACAAGTGAGACCACTTGTCTCCTTCCCTATGGAAATGCCTAATTTTAAGTCAGTTCTTTTTGCTTAGTACAAAGACTTACAGCTTTTACTTTGGCATTCAAAAGACATTCACAATCCAGTTTTCAGACATGATCTCCAAATAAACTGGATTAAAGCCTAAAACTGTTGCTCCCGTTTGAAGACAGAAGGAAAGCCATCCTTCTAAGTCCTTTTGATCCTAATCTTTGAAAACATCAAGCAAAAAATACCACTTTATCATCCTAGCCCAGACACAGTAAACATTTACAACAGAAAAAATAATGTAAAGAATCAACGTATCTTGATCTAAGACCACCCAACTCAGTGTTTATGAGAAAAGGAAAAATGTGAGAGCATGTAAAATTTCCTGTAATTTTGGAGCCTAGGTTAGCTCCAGCTCTGCAGGATGCTGGTCTCCAGGAGAGACGAGTGTAACCAGACATTTTTCAGAGTACTGGAAGCAAGGGCACTGATTGTGCAACCCATACTGATGGTTTCTTTACTCAGAGTGTTAAAGCAGATTATCACGTCTTCTGTGGTCTGTTAAGAAAGAATAACAAACCAGGCATTTTCAAAGTAAAGCTGATGTCTGTGCTGGCAGAAAGCCGTTTGTTACCCATAAGCAGTCTTTAGAGGAAAAAATTCTTAAGGAAGACAATGTCCACAGTTTGGATGAGGCCCAGAAAGTGAAGGGAGCTCCCAAGGAAGGCTCAGGTTTTTCAGAGGGAGCATAATACCTTTCCAGTGCCTAACATTTCACTCCAAATCCGTCCAAACGAAAACCCAGACCATAGTGTGTCAAGTGTAGGAGTTGCATCACATCCAAAATGGGTCCAGGCTCTGTAGGCACTCCTGAACTGGACCAAAGGCTTACAAATGGGACTAAAATGTCTCAGACCTGGAATGGGAGGGCAGAGAACAGCACCTGAGGGGAGAAAGATGCACCTTGGGGTCCTGTAGCTGGGCTGTGGCTCTGACCCAGCCCCTCAGCACTCTGCTCAGGGCTCTCAGAGCCCCTTTGGCTAAACTTTACCTGGGGAGCAGCGATGGCCACCCCAGCACTGTGTCTGAGGCTACTAGCAGCCCCTGCAGCCCCAGCAGCCTCCAAAACCTCCTTATCTTTCCTCAGACCTCAAACTACTGCTAAGCTGAAAGGAGAAGTGCCAAGAAGGTCCCCTAAAACCAGTTTAACCACTCTGCTCTCAGAGTTGAGCTAAGAGCAGCTAGGTTAGACCAGAGAACTCGATCTGTCATGTTTAACCAACAAATCATACAAGAAAGAAACTACCTTTGTTCCCATCCCCAGGAGAGAGAAAAGAGGACAGAGTTTAACCCCTTCAAAACTTAACTCCTTGGCATGCAACTGCTGTGAAAAACCAGCTTGGCAAACAGAGAGCTGCTCAAAATGGCAAAGGCAGGCAGGCACACAGTAAGAGCACGCTATGGGAGAGGGGAAATAAGAAAATCCCATGGTTCAGAAAGAGGAGCCACATTCTGCTGTGCCCACCATGGGCTGAGCAGTGACAGAATGGCATATGCTGAGATGCAAGCTGGCTGTTCTCGTGGCAGCAGGTGGCCAAAGGCATTTGTTTGTCTCCCTCGCATCCCCGAGCTTGTTCCGCACACACCGGAAAGTGTTCGTTGTTTACAGCCAAAGCAAAACGGTTCATTAAAAACCAAAAGCAACTCAACCACCATACTAAATTTAATAGCCATGAAAGCCCCAAAACACTCCTGGGCATGTATTTCATTGTTCCAGGAGCTTAAGGATCGATGGATTAATTTACTAATGAGTCAATAAAACAAATCCATATGATATTTCAGAAAATATAAGAATCTCTTAATTTAAATTAGTCCCATTCATTTTCCAGAGGGCCTTGGGAAGGATATTTTTGAAGAGCAGAACACCCACAACATCTGTTATCTCTAACTAGGACTGTGGTTACTCAGCAGTCCTACAAACCAGAGCATATATTTCTTCCTCGTTTTAATTGCTGTTTAGTTTCTGCATTATTAATGACCAGAATAAAGCATCCAAATACGCCTCAAAAAAAACCAAAACACCTTCAGCTGAAGAACTGAGAAGTCAGTGTTCATGTGAGTAATGATTTACATCCGCTGAGCAATGGGCTAGATTAGCAGCTTCAATAACAGAGTGTTAACCTGACCATTCAGAAAAGTGTTTGTAATATTTAAAGGGTACCATTGATTACTATCTTAGTTGAAATACACATTTTTATGACTAAATTTGAATTGACATCCTGGTCTAATAAAACTTCCTGACAATCGATAGCAATTAGCAGAATTTGCAGCTGTCAGGATTGATATAAACCAAATTTGCTCTTGATCTGTTAACCCCCCAGCTTGTCCAAAGGGCTTTCTCGTGGTGAAGACTTCAATGACATTTGCACTATTTGGTGACTGAGCGTCACTTAAATGATCCACCAGCTTTGCTAACAGTAAATGACCACCTCCCCTTCCTCCAGTGAGCACTGTGGCTCTGGATTCCTGCATTCCTGATGAGAGGGCTCAGAGGGCTCACATCACACCCTGTCCTGCAGGGCAGCGGCCAGTCTCCACCAGTACTGCATCTTGGAGATCCTCCTGCTCCCATATTTCTGTCCTGTTTGACTCCGGCCTATGGGAGGGCTGTTGCAACTCTCCAAACTGGTGTAGTATATCAATTCCCAGGGCAAAATCCATGAATATAGGCAGGGCCATTACCTTTCAGATCCGAATTTCTTTTGAAAACCTTCTTCTCAGATTCAGACCAATGCAGTAAATAACCCTAAGTGCACTGAACTAAAGATTCAACCTGTTTTCTGGCTAAAACTCCAGATGCATCTTTGAAAGAAATCAATAAGCACACTACTCACTAGGATCAGCAGCCAAGAGCTGGAGGGGGACATGTGGGCAGGGACTGCATAGTCCCTCAGCTCTTTGCTAAAGGGTTTTTGCTTGCTCTAGAAGAACAAAGCCCCTGCAGAGGCAAGCTGCAAGCTATCCTGTGGGCTCTGGTGGATATTTCGTATGATATCTGAAGAATATCTAATAAAAATGACCGAATCCTGAAACAATGCATAGAAACATCAGCCATGAATTGATCAGAAACCTCTGCGCATTCTCTGATCTGTTACTGACACAAGGCTTCTTTCTAAAGCAGGGAAGAAGAAATGGAGGTTATTAATTTGCTCCTGACAGAAAGCAGAGCCCAGCTTCTTAAAGATTGCTTGATTGTGGGAAAAAATAAATACAGCAAAATGTTTCCCAGATAAAAGATTTGGATTATTCTATGCTCACTAATTGGTTTTCATATCTAGGATATGCTTTCACTTTCAGAGGAGTGTTGTCAGAGACATAAAATGGGGGGAAAACTGCAAACTCTTTTTGCCTTTAGTGGGTCTCTGTTGTTTACCTGAAGGCTCTAATTCAGCCAGTGGATTATTATTTTTACTCCATTCGTGTTCACAGAACTCTCCTGCCAAAGAGAAATACAGTCATGTGCACTGATATGTGCACATCCATAAACAGGCACGTGAAAGAAACTGAGAGTTGTTTCGCCATCTTACATTAGGTTGTGCTCTACAACGTAAGTGGCTGATCCCACCTTGTAGTGATTTTTATGACATTTGCAATGGAAGGGGATTGTGCTATGTGTTATACTGAGTTTCGTGGGAAGCTTCCTTGAAATTGGTGGCATGGCGAACTACCCTACTTCAGGATAAATATAAGAGCACTTAGCTCCTTATGGAGCTGGAAGAGGAACCAGTGCCCAAACATGACACATGAGGCATGAAGGCAATTGTGTGAGCAGAGGAGGTCTGACACGTATTGCTTGCCTGCATGTGCAAGGGCACACAGGTAATGTCCCAGTGGGGAAAAAAAGAAGAGAAGAAGAGGTTTGGCAGTATCTGTGCTAGAAAGAGGCTTAGAACTACTATCAGACAGTGCTTTATGGTGTTTGAAACATATGGGAGTTAAGGGAGACATGAGTTTGCATTAGTTCTATATATATATATATAAGCAGGATATTTTGGCATATACGGGAAGAAATACTCAGTTTCTTCCTTGTCCAGACAGCCTGAAGCCCACAGGCTCTGTACTGCCATGGTCTCAAGAGCAGCTCTGGGTGATACCCTTTAGCCATGAGCTCCCTCCATCTCATTGCTTCCACTTGGAAATGGGGGCAGTCAGAGGAAAGGCAGCTTCTGGGGAATGCTTTGTGCATGAAATTTTTACTCAGTCTTCGGGCCAGAGGGAGAGAAGGGCCTTACTTGGCAACTCATAGTATTGGAAACAAGTAGTCAAGTCTGTCTAATCAGAAGGAGAAAAACCACACAATTTATTAATTTAAGCTTCTGGAAATTAGTTTGCTGAACATGCTTAAGGACTAAATACAGGTGTTAATCTTACACTAAATGATATGCTCTCACTTACATACATAATTACTGTCTATTTAAGGTTTTCCCATCTTGCCTGCTATGATGGCATCTAGGCAATGGTTCCCATACTAGTAACTTGATACCTATTTTTACAGTACTGCTAAAGTAATAAGTAGTACTTCTGCAGTCTGTCCTAAAATCAATTCCTAATGTTACTGTAGGAGCAAATGTAAAACTTGATGTATTTTCCCCCAAAGGTTAATATCATATGTTTCTGATTGAGCAAGAAAAAAAAATTGTTTCCTCACAGGATGGATTTTGTTATGTCTCTTGTACAGGCATGGAGGAGGGGAAAACCCTTAGAGCATTAGTAACAGGACCAAGACCTCACGTTACTGTGTAAAACCCATCCAGGGATGTTGTTTCAGAAAGCTGCTCAAGAAACTGAGAAAATTTGGTCTTTTCTGTCCATACTCCAGTGGGCTGGTGTCCACATTGCAGGTGATAGCAGTCAGCATGAGTGGAGAGGTCAGAACCTGGGAGGAAAACAAATCATCCAGAGGGACAGGTTATTCTTTGGTGACCACCAAAGTGTATGACTGAAGCTCTCCTCACTTGTTTTCCTTTTGTTTGGACAGAAGAGAGATTTTCAGTCTACCTGGAAGTAAGTAGATACATCCAGCAGGAACACTCTTCCAGCTTTGCAACCAAAGTGTATCCAATTCCATCCAACGTCCTAGATATTTCACTGTGAACAAGCAGACAAATGTGCTGTGCTCTGACACTGTTACATGAATCGGTCAGTGCTTCTTTTCAGTATGTTCTAAATTGCATGATCGAGCACGGGTCTTACTAGCTAAGTGATGATTCATTTATGATGGCACCAGGACAATCCAAGTGAGTTTTTACCTTTTATCCTAAATATAATGCACTCCATCTATTACGGTTTCAGCAAGGTCTGAGCAAATGTAAAAATCAGAGCAGTATTCAGCACTTTTTATGCACAGATCTAAACCCAACTGCTACTAAAAGTTTAACAAGACCAGCCTTTTGCATTAACTGTATAACAAGAAACATAAGGCTGCCTCAGTTCCGAGGGTGGTTTTTCTCCACTGGACTTAAGGGCTTTAGTCTTAGGTTATGAAGCACCACATACTTCAGTGTGCTTTAACAGCTGCAAGAGGAGACGAAGAGATTCAGAGGGTCTCCAGTCGTGGCTGGCAATGCTGCTGCCAGCAGTGTGCTGGAGACCAGTGAGCTGCAATGCCCTTCTCGCCTCCAGCTGCTCAACCCCTTTAAAACAAAACTCGGATGCATTAAGTACATTCCTGATATTGCTTTTCTGTGTAAGCAAATGCAAGCAGAGAGCAAGGTTATGCGATGGGGACTGGGACACAAGACACTCTTTTAGCGAAGATGTTGTCAGTGATATGAAAAGAGTTAGGGAATGCCGGAGTTATACAAACATTCCTGAAATAACAGGAAAACTTTAGCAGATGTTTCCTCCATCTAATTTTCCCTCCTTCTCCTTTTTTTTTTGGTGTGTGGCTTTGCAGATCTCTCTGCTTTCTAAAACTCCTTTTGTATGAAGGGCCCACATTAAAATGTCAGGTTTTATTTTTCCAAAAGACAACTGCCAGAAATGAAACCCTGAATGCTCGTTTCATAGCCAGGCAAGGATCTCTTGGGAACCGCTGGGGATCCCACCCCTATTTCTGATTAGATTTTTGTCAGCAGTATAGAAGCCAAATTCTTGGTTGCCTGAAGGCTTTCATCTCAATGAGAATCAGACTTGGAGGAGCTCTAAGGTATCAAATCGTATTTACTGTCTCTGTTAGTTATTGGCAAGGCGTCTGGAAATACCTTGGGGTTAGTATTTTGATTAGAACTTGATCATAACTTTATAAAACACAGATAGAAATGATCTCCCTTTTGAGCCAAGAACTCAGCAGATTTGAGGAAGGAATAACTTTTAGCAACAGTTTATACAAAGAGCTTTGGAAAGGATCAAAGTCTTCTGCTGTGCAGAGCAAGGTGATCCCTGACAATTTAGGATTAGGAAACACCTTTGTAAACTAATTAATCAGGGTGTTCTTAGAACAATTTGCTTAAGCATCCCCTAATGCTCTTGGTCATAGCTGGAGCTGGCATATTGAGGTAGATGGATTGTAGCCCAATTTCTACAGTTTCATGGCAAGTGGGACATCATTTGCTCCTGTGGAGCTCCACAGCAGCAGTGGGTAAGCCTGGCCCTAAAAAGTTTTTCCTTGACAACTCCTCTTTCAGTGGTTAGACACAGTGATCGTGAGTTATTCATGTACATAAATGTATAGATGGTGATCAGGTTGGGAAGATAAACAATGAAGAGCTGTAAAATGAGGGTGGCAGATTATGGCAGAGGGGCTGAAACACTCTGCTCCTCCTTGAGAGGACCTTTGGCCATCCTCTTCACCATGCTTTCCCCCTGTACCTGTTCTACTCCAACTCATGCTCTTTCCAGCAAGAGCCATCTCTGTTTCCTGCTCTCACGGTAGAAAGGATCCTTAATCTCACACTTCATGAAACACAACACACAGAGAAAAGGCTAATAAATGACAGCTGAAGAAAACACCCTGCCAGTTAACAGGAGTGCTGGCCCATCCCATGTGCAGGGACCCATCTACAAACGGGGCCTGTTTTCAAGCTGCAGTTTCCATGTGCTACCCCTGGGGACTGGGGCTGTTTCATTTTGTTTGTAAGGGAACCAGTGGTGTGAAACTGGGAAGGGGCTCCTGGCCAGCCTGGGCTGCTGGCAGGTGGCTTTGCCCTCTAATGGATTAAGCCAGACCTGCTGAAATTTTTCTGACTGTGGATATTCAGGAGCCACCAGATAGTTTTGCCCAATGGAACATTGCATTTAGAAAACAGTTCCAGACATACAAACAGTTTCAAACAGATTTTCTTACTCTGTAAGGTAACTGCAAATTTGCATTCAAGATCTGAGTATGCTGGGAAGGAGAGGGGCTCATAACACTGGTGGAAGCTAAAGGACTGGGAAGCACAGGCACTGCCTCGCACAATAAAAAACAAAAGGGAAGAGAGAAGTTGCAAGTTGTGTCCGGTGCCCTTTATTGGGACCATCCTTGCTTATTTGCAACCTAATATACTCACATGAATTTCAGGTGAGCATATCAGGATGGCAAATCCAAAGTACATTTGAGAGTTATTGATTTAAATAAAGCAAATCAAATACATCTTACTTTGAAACCTATTTGCAGTAACAGGATATGCCATCTGCTTCTTACAGGGGTAAAGGCCAGAGACATACAGAAAACGTGAGGGGTTTTACCCATTTCTCTTGACTGTGAACCTTCAGAAGCAGAGACAAATGCTTTCAAAATCCCATGGAAGATGAGATGCTGGGAGCTCCTGTGTGACAGCCCCCATGGGCTGGCTCTGGCCAGGCACCGGATAGAGTCAGTCCTACCAGTGGCGAGCGCAGGGGAGAATGTGCCGGGGCTGTCGAAAACCACCTGGGAGTTTGGCACAGGGACAGCAGCCCATGTGCAAGGGCAACGGCCACACACAGTCATGCTCATGTTTGGAGACATGGGATCAGTGTTGGGGGTCTTCAGAAGCTTTGTCTGGGAAAGGAGGACAGCAGATCTCCAGAGACAGAAGCTTTTTTCTTCTCCTCTAAAGCATCAATCAAGTCCAGCATGTGATTTTTGTTGGGTTCAGAGGAGAGCTGGTTCCCCTGGACACAGCAAGAACCCCTGCGTCCTCCCCTTGCATAGAGGCTCAAATTGGCTAATGTCACTCTCAACCACGGTGCCACTGGAGGAAAAAGAAATGCATTGACTCACTGACTGACAGCTTCCAGCCCATCATAAGACCAGGTTTCTGCTTCAAATAATGTCAAGGACTAATTACAATATATCCATAAGCAATTTTTCCCCTCTTTCATTTATAGCTTTAAAGCCCTTCCTTAATTGTGGGTTCAATCTAACAAGCTCCTGAAGGGTAAACAAAGTCGTAAGAGAACAAATGATTTATCTAAGGTCACCCATAGTGGCACTCACGGAGTGAGAGATGAAATAGAAATGTTTCAAACCACTTGCTTACCTCCACCAAAAGAGAACTGCACTGTGTTTTCTTATCATTCATCAACTCAAAAAGATAGAAATGCAGATGCATCTGGGGTATCATCTCCTGCGACTGATTCCAGCCCCGTGTCATTTCAGATTGCTGCAGCGTGAAAGCCAGTTATTTCATATCGGCTATCCTGCACTTGGGAGGACAATAACATTAATTTTTATTGTAACAAACAGCCTTAATTAAACTTGCAAAATAAATACATAGTCGCGCAGCCTTTTTTCTGTGTCGGAGCTCAGCATTAATCTTTATTATTGTTATTAAGTGTTAGGAGATGAGAACATTTTGATGAATAATAACCGCGCATACCCAATCAATGCATATTTAAAATATATGTTTACAAAAGGCAATGGCACGAACGTCTGACTTGTGAGCTCTGCAGCAGTTATGGCCAGATAGATTAATGCCAGTAATTCATCATGTGTCGTGGGGATTAGAGAGATGAATAAGAATACTGCTCATGGCTCTCTGGCAAGCTGGCAGCAGAGATGTGCCTGGTCCGTGTCCCACCCTCTCTGCTCCCACACTTCATCTGCCGTCATGAGGTGAAATTCAAAGATAAAGTAAGCCCAAAACTTTACTGTGTGTTTATGATCACTTACAATCATTGTTTCACAGGGAATAAAACCAGGAATAAATCCTACATTCTTTTTCCTGGCTCTCAAAAGAGATGAAGGCTTAGAAAGTTTCGGCTTTCTTTCCTATGGCAGTGATTTTCAATTGGAAAAATGGGAGTTTATATCCATTTAGTCAAAGCTGCTGTTAGCAACAGCCCTGAAGTGAAATCAAACATCTTTAAAATGGAAGTTCAGACAACCAATGGTCAGGGTCTTGCTCAGGCCTCAGAAGATCTCCCAGGTTCATACATCTGGAATTCATGAGGTACCATCACCATCACCCAGCTCAAGCTCTCATGTAACAAAGATCTCTAAAATGTACCCACAACTTCCCAGCTTTAATCCAGGACTTTGTGGATGATGCAGAGCATGTCTAAGGGAAAGAAATCCAACCTTAACTCAGAGACTATGATGAGCACAGAATTTACCACGTCCCTTCATAAGCTGTTCCAGAGCTTAGTAACTGCTAATTTACCGTATCAGTTGAACATTGTTCGAATAATGGGCTAACTTCATAGTAAAAAATGAGACTCTTTTTAGGCTAAGCTTCACTCAGCTGAACAACCTTGCTGTCATTAAGATCTGATTTCGGTCCCCAGCTTTCCCACACATGCCCTCTGTCACCCTGGACACAGGACTCTCTCCCGCCATACCTCCCTTCCCATCTGCCCCTGACAATGCATCCTTTGTCCATCCTGTCTAGTTCCATTACATCTCTCTCCCAGCTAAGGACTTGCCAGCAGATACACAGCACCAGCATGTTAGCAATTTGCTATCAACTGTGGCTCCTCGTTGCTATGCAAGTATTTAATGGCAATTAAAATGCTGAACTTAATCTCCTCAATAGACTGGATCAAATCCACCCAGCTGCAAGGTAATTCCAATCTAGTATGTTAGTTCAGACTCACTTCTTTATCTTTTACAAATAAGAATAATATATCAATTACAATATATTTGCATTCAAAATTATTCACATTTCAGTTAGCTAATTCAAGAGTCAACCCTCTGAGTTTTCTTACACACCACGGGAAAGGGCTGGGGGATGGCTGTATGCCCTATTAGCTCTACAAAAATACCCACCAGCACTTCCCCAGCAGCTAAAAGTAAGAGCAGGAGTCGTGTGGGGACTTTAATTGTGCACACGCAGAACTTTTAAATTTCCATGCTGCCCATGGCTTACACCAAATTTAGACAACCATGGAACGGGAAAGTAAATATCTCCTCTGCAGCCCCTTAGTGCATTTTGTGTGTGTATACTTGACAGCACCCAGGACTCTGACGAGGGCTTCACCTGCTCTCATACAACTCCAACTTGAAAGCACGGTCAGGAATTGCCTGTGGCCTGTGGTGGCATGGAGAGTAGGTGACCTGCAGGGCTTTCCAAACCAGACTCCCATTGCACAGCTGCTCCTGTGTATGGCAGAATTTCCTTTAGTTATGCAGGGGTCACTTCGAGTTCAGTGAACGTGTGACACAGCTGGAGATGAGAAGCAAGACCCAGGACCCAGGACCCGGGATTAAAGGCTGCTAAGATGTCCTCATGCTGCACTTCTGAACCTTCATGCATAACAGCAACACGCTGGCTGGTGAGAGCTTCACTTTTTATCAGCTCTCTGCCCTTCCTGCTCAGCAGTGATCTTTCTCCACACATGGAGCCCTATTTAAGGTACAAATAGGATGTTATCCTTTTTCCCCTCTTCCCTCTGTCACAGTCTATTTGGCTTTGCCATATAGTCATTCAAACACTCGTGCAGTTGGGTCAGGCTATGGGTGTACATCAACTCAAGGAAACCCCCTGCAGCTGCAGCATACGGTAGTCATACCATTGCTTGCCCTTTTGGAAAGGGATTACGTCCCCTCGTACAAGGGAAAGCCTGACCTGGCCAACAAGGGGCCTGACAAAATGGCTAGATGTACTCCAAATACAGAATGCATCTCTCAGTGAGAAGCCCCACTGCCTGAAAACAGTGATTCATAGTGAAGTTAAAGGCACTGTGCATTTTATCCTCCCTCATACCAGTTAATATGAAGCGTTACACTGATGAATCTCATGAAGAATCTCCTAGCTGTGATATAAATCAGCATAGCTCCACTGAAGGGACAGAACTTCACGTATTTATATCAGCTGTGGCCCCAGCCCTATATATTTTCCAGAGAAATCGCAGGACTTATGACAATGAAGCAGGATCTGAGTGACTGAACCAGAACCAAACCCCAAAATGTAGGGGAAGCAGAAACTATGAACCAAAAAAATGCAGGTGGTTCTGATAGCTGATGATACCTTTTGACACGGACGGGTCATTCCCACAAATTTATAGCAACAACACTACACTCACTGAGATATACAGTAATTTTGCCAGAGACATCGCTGTGGTCAAACCAGGATGATTGAGTCTCAGTAGGAAATAACAAATCCAACTAAATCACACACCTAAAATTTTCTTACGGGATCTGTGTATGTATTTTACCCACCACAGGCATCCTCCCCCAGAAATACACAGTTTACATGCCTTTGGTATTTTTCATGGTTCATTACTCAAGATAATTTATGACAAGTTTATGCTGCTACAGTACATCATTTTGTGATTTTCTGCAATAAAACCATTGCACTGACTAGTCTTGGTTCTTTATTACATTTGAGGTCACTTGAAAGGGTAATTTCATCTACTGAACATTAAACCCTGCAATAATTCAATACTTTCAAGACACTTTAAAGCAGCACTCTCCTCTTTTGCAGGAACATGTGGCTAGCACTGAGCATAGCCATGGCCAGGTAGAGCACACAATTTAGGCTGGAAGAAACAACTATCATGGTTTCAAGTCCACACCTTGGTGGCCACCTCTGAAGTGCCAAACATGGTTGAATTAACTTGTACGGATAAGTTGAATGCCTGATATTTTATAAACAGACATACATGCCATACAAAGCCACAACAGTGGACAGACTCACATCTACTAGAAGAATGTTTAGGATGGATGTACAAGACTGTGGTCCAATCTCAATGGAACATACTTCACTGGAAGCTAACTTTTTAAGCATTTTCTCCATCACTGTTTGCACAGCCAAACCTCAAGGTTCTTTAAACTTGATGAATTTGCCTCTAAGATGCTCAAGGAAATGTAGCTGCACCAGAACTGGTTAAGAAATAACACTAAAACAGCTTTAATATCCTATCCTACAGCTTTACATCAGACCTTGAAGACTTCAGGTTTTGCCCACACTAGTGAAGAGCAACCCGTAGCATCCAGGGTGGTCAGCGTTGAGTAACAACTGTTGTGGTGAAGGAAGAGATCTTGGAAGATCAGTACACCGCTGTTTTTTGTCTATAGAAGCCACAAGCAAGTTCTCCCATCCCTGCCAAGAGATCAGTGTCTGTGGAGCTGAGAAGCCCCAGCTACTTTATTTCAAAGCTTAGCAACATTCAGTTCAGAGAGGAAAATGATAACGAGCAGGAAACTGGAACATCTCCAGTGACTGGAAGAAGATTCTGTAATACACAGATAAATGTGCTGATTGCAAGGGTTGATGTCTGGGACATGCTGAGGTTGGAAGCTGTGCGCCTCTGCCTTATTGAGATATTTTTTTCCTAGTTAGACCCCAGAAGTGGTGTCTTCTCATGCCCTCCTCTACTTCTTCTGCCATCTAGGTTTTTCTACTACTCGCATTTCTGCTTTACTTCTCCTCTTCTTCTCTACAGCTAACTCTTTTTTCCCCTAACACATATATTTCACTATTGCCTCTCCCCAGCCTTTCTTTAGCACAGGAGGGGAGAAGAGAGGGTAGGGTTGTTTGAAGGGAATATTTTGGTAGTTCACCTTCGCTATCTCACTCCCTGGATACTTCACTGCAGAGCTCTTCATGAGGGACAGGGATAATTACAGGGGTTCTTGAACAGCAAAGAGGTTGAAATAACCAGATGACTTGGGCGCTCTGGAGAAATAACAGGCATGACCTCTGCTCTTTGATTTTACCAGCCCAGTGCTTTTCTATTTCATCCCTGCGCTTGCCCTAGCTGTAAGCCTGTGGCTGAAGAAGATGTGAGTCCCTGCACAAGAGAACTTGGATGCAAGATTTCATGGGGGATCTTCACTTCTCACCAACAGATCCTCTCTTAAGGGGGAAACATAGTCTTGAACATGGACTTTTGATTCATGAAAGAAGAACACAAACACACTCATTTCAGCTGAGTTGTTAGTCATCAAAATAATTTCTGCACAGTCTCCAATGATTCTCAGCTTTGCTGTAAAAGCCTGCATTGCTGTTTCCTTCTGAATTTCAATCAGGTGTCATTGCCGTGCATTGCCCACCTTCTGCTCTTGATAGATGCTTCTCATAACATACTGGAATTGTTCAATGCAGTGAACCTGCAGTTCTCTTTAAGAACCTGAATCACGCTAAGTGTCTTTACTCAGCATCTGCTTTTTTGATATGCTTACTCTTCTGCTCATACTGTCGGCAAGAGCCATTTGTTTCCTTGCCTATAAATTAGTGGTCCAGAAGAAATTGCAGTGTTGTCAACAGATTACTGAAATACAGCTCCGAGAATGGACCTACAAAAGAGGTTGGAAGCAAAACTTAGCACACAGCCAAACTGTCTGTAATTGGATTTTGAGACCCAAACATTATAATGAACAGAGTGAAAGGAATAAACAGGATCATTTATTTCATGTGATCATTAGCAAAAACTCTTCGGTTCCATGTGATAACCACTGGCAAAGGTTTACATACAGAAATGTCTGAAATGTTTTATTTCTTTATAACAGACCCACTACCAGCATACCAATTACATGACGTAAAATGCATTGAGCTCAGAGAAATCCCACCAGGCTTTCAACAGCATAACCTGCTAGCCTTTCCCTGCTCTGTGCTTGGGATTGCTTGCCGGATGTACTGATCTGAGCCACGAATACACATTCTCAGCAATCTGTCATGTATGTTTACAAAATTATCTCCAGAGAAGCTTATAGCTTAGCCTGGAAATGAGAAGTGACACAAGATCAAGATCTTCAGTCCTCACTCTGGTAACATACTAATGGATCATAATGGGTGATTTTGTGTAAGCAAGGTACGCGGGTACGTTTCCATTAAGAACCTTTCTTATCATCTTGTGTTTTAAAAAAGCAAAGTTTAGAAATCTGCTGGAGTTTATGTCCATTAAAATAAAGAATGAAGCTTCAGCTTGTTTCTCTGAGACTGTACCATCCTAGGGGTTGATTCAAAGGGCACTAATAAAAAGAAACTTACTGACTTCAAAACTGGACTCCAGTGGGTGAAAAGCCAAAATGTAATAAGGTAGATGCAGGGAGGGAAGGAAACACCCAAGCCCAAGAGTATATAGAGATTCACCTTTGGAAGAATTACCTGCAAATGAGAAAGGTGCCTGGTGGCTCATTTGGTGAGCTGGGTTTTGATATTAAAGGAGCTAGAAATAGGAAAATATATATACTTTGCACTGCCCTCCTCCCTTGCCCCGTTTCTAGGGTGGCTTGCCTATCTTGTGTAGAAAAAAAGCATGAAGACTTGGGCTGTGCTGCCTTTGCCAAAAAATTCCTTCCTCATTTGTGCACCCCTGGTTCTCCTGCAGTGCAGGGAAATGGAGCGGCAAGAGGAAGATGGACATGACAGATGTCCAAACTTGAGCCAGTCAACTCAGCTTTTGCATGAAGTATCTGGGTTAGAGAGCCTGTTGCCCAGTTTGCAGCTCTGGATGTCACGCTAGCTCCTGAGGCAGTTTCCAGTGACCCAGAAAAGCAACGTGTTAAGGACACCAGTGCATTTCCTCTCCTTCAGACAGGCATGGTGGAAGCAGATCCCACCCAGCAGTACTTTGAATGCCAATGAACCAAGGCCAGGGCCAGTGTTGGGTAGAGACATGGTAGGCAGTGCTGTAGTTTAAGGGTAGCTGGGAAGTACCTCTTCCACTGCGATACAATCCATAAATTGCCCAGTATTTACAGTTCAACAGATAGCAAAGGAGATGGCCAGTTGAGCAAATCAAAGGAAAGTCTTGATCAATTTTCCTTGTGTTTCCTCATTGAATTCAGTGGACTTGCACCATCTGAGGAGACAGCACAAGGCAAAAAGCAGCAGGGCAGCAGGATCAACAGGCACTGGCTCCAGAGCTGCAGGTCTTTTGAGCTTCAGGGCTAAAAATTCCAAGCCAGCAACAGAAGAATATCTGGGCTGTATTTGGATCTGCTGCTGTAGTTTAGGGCTGCCCACATACGTATTTCTCAGCCACGCTTATCTCTAGCTCAGACATTGTTTACTGCAATACAATAGCATTACTCATTGTCTGTTAGAAAGGTTGTTTTTTCCCTACAAATATAGTGTAATGATCTATTATTTGACAGCAACATTATTCCCTCATTTATAAATGTTTATAAAAACAGCAGGAGAGAGATGTGGATACTGCAGTGTGACTGAGTGAATTGGTAAAAAGACCTCCAGAGGAAAGTAAGTCTTTTACTGTTTAGGGTGTTACAGTTCATACCTTATCTCTTCCTGGACCTCAGATGGGGGACCTAAGATCTCCTGGATCACATATATTCTGATATGAGCCCTAAGACTTAAAAGAATCTCTTCTTCAAAAGTTTAGAGTCCCCCTATTTCTTAGAATCAATATTTTAAGTATTTAGAGGAATGATTTAGGAGAAGTGACCTGTGAGGTCAGAAAGATGAGAACAACTGAATGCCATCAGGAAACTAGTGTGACAGGCTGGTAACAGCAGAATGACATTTTATACTCCAAGACACTGCAGACTTCACAGGGAGAGAGTGTGCTCACAATAGTTGACATGTCCTGCTCTGACTAAGCCTTATCCTAGCCCCTGCTGACAGACAGTCCTAATCAGTCTTCTGAACACATGTCAGGCCTTTCTGGAGGAGGCACGAAGGCAGATGGACGTGATATTTGCAGAGGACGCAGTAATGTAGCTTTTGTCTACTTCATTCACATGCCTTAAACACACCGGGTTGGTGTAGCACCTGACTCGAGCTGCTACCTGAAATGCTACTTGTGTTGCAGATACTGCACTTTGATGCTTTCATGTCATACTTTCTTATTTTGTGATATCTTGGAAGAGATGAAAGTGAGGAAACAGAGATATCCTTGCTAAAACCAGCAACTTCCCTCTCCCTAGTGGAGAGAGGGAAGGAAGTACACAATCTTCAGTCACACATGCTTCAGACGATGCCATGAAGCATTTTACAGCTGTGTTAGATCCTCCAGCCCCATTAAGTCACATGCATACCTTTGCAGATCTACTATCGTGGATCTATTTTCAGCATTTACAGCACAGTTGCACCTTGGGTGCTGCTTGGATTGGTGCCCTGTTGTGCCAGCAAGCTGAGACTCCAATTGATGGTCCCAAGCAGCAGGGCTACAGTTGATCACAGCATGGTATGGATTGCTTGGATTTTACCTCCCAGCCAAGCTTTGCTTGATTTTGAGTCGTTTCATTCCTTCATGCTGCTATCTTTGTTCGCTGGAGAGGCACATCTTGTGTTATTTCCCCCCAGTCCATTTTAGTCCTAATATGGCCAGTGGAATGGATTAATGACACGCTATTTTCTAGTCTAGTAATCTTTGTCACAGAAGTAAGTGAAAGCATACAGTGAAAATGAAGATCTATCAGCAGTGCCCTCTGACTGATGGCTCACTCGGATAGCTAATGCTAAGATGAGAACAGAAGATGAAAAAATAAAAGCCCCCTTTCTTATTTTAATACCAAGAACAGTACACAGCACCTGTACCCATCTTTTTGGACAAAGACTGCAATGAAGATGGCAGCATGCTGGAATGTCACCGTACCTCCATGATGGGCTGTAATTTCACACCCCTCCACAGGCACTGCAGACAGTCAGCATGCTGTCTGCAGGCACTCGGGCTAAAAATGCTTGTCACTCACTCTGTGTATTGCATCTTACCATCCCCTAGATGGTAGTTCAAGCCCCTCATGCCACACAAGCTCTCACACATCCTATTTTCTACTAGTTAATTGGGCAGGGACACAAAGTGCAGCATGTTTTGTTTCTCATCAGTAACTAGCCACGTTTGATGCATATATTTTTTATACCCAACACCAGCTAGAACACAATATATTCAAATGAAATTCACTGCACACATCTTCAGTCTTCATGCCTCAGGCCTCCTCTTTGCTGACCTTTTCCTCTGTTCCACCTTTCAGGCACACCACAAGCCTCCCTGCCCCTTCACAGGAGGAAAAAAAGAGTATTCCTGTATTCTCTATCCCCTGGCAAAACTTGTCTTACTATCTGCTTTCTCAAGCCAAAGGCACAGCTGGATACTACGCAGTTAAGATGTTGTTATTCTCAGAACGACCTAGGAAAACTTGGTTTAGACTTTAGCTCTGCTGGTTCAACTTTCTGTGAATCTTGAAGACAATGCTTGTGTCCAGATCCACCCTGGGAGCAGGAACAGCCTTCATCTGAAAGAGAAGCTGTGTGAGTAAAGACATACAGGAACAAACAGAGTCATGTGATGCTGAGGTGAAGGATAAACTGTTCACCTACTCTCTTCCCTCCAGTAAATTAGCTTCGCTCAGCCGTGGGAGCCCTTCCTTTGGTGGGTTTCAGGCCAAGCCTTGGGAGCTGAGCACTTTTCCACCATCATGTGGAGGAGGAATATATTCCTTTTCTTTCCAGGGGAATGTCATGGTTACTTCTTGGGGATGGGCCTTTCCACAGGATGGATACAGGCTGGAGCAGAAGAGGAAGTGGGTACTCTGAGGTACTTCTGAACTCAGCAGTTTCAACAAGGTATGATGCTGGATGTGGACACCCTCCCCTCCAGCACTGGCAAAGTCAGTATGAGCCCATCAAGAGTCTGGCGCTGATGGGCAGTAACAGGTTTGCAGGACTCACTCTTTCCAATAGGATGGGACATTTGGCAGCAATTCAGGTCCCTTATAAAGGATCTGTCCTAAACTTTCAAAAGCCGTGGGTTTACTAATCCTCATTTGATTGTTTCCTGTTTTGAGCAATTTACATAGTTATTAGGACCAGCTCTCATTCTCTCCTCTAAAACATGCGGGGGACAGGGCTGAATTGAGAGGGGAAATTTGGTTGCTTAGGATTTTGTCTGCCTGTTACTATCACTAGGGAGCAGCTACACAGCCTGGCAACAGTCTGCAGAGAGCCTGAAATAATCCAAAATTAAAAAGACCCAGATTCACACTTCTCCTGACTCCTCACAGGC